>OZ035960.1:62928969-62931469 GCA_964034945.1 Chrysopilus asiliformis
ACAGACTGACAGACAGACTGACAGACAGACTGACAGACAGACTGACAGACAGACTGACAGACAGACTGACTGACAGACAGACTGACGGCCAAGGGACTGGCAGACAGACTGACGGCCAAGGGACTGACAGACAGACTGACGGCCAAGGAAAACGGCCAAGGGCGATCTACTCATTGAACTGGGAAAACCTGCAGACCCCAATACAGCACAATACCGAGAAATTATGGGCAAAATCCTAGGTGACAGTGCGGAGGTGCGGATGCTCACACATGAGGTAACGGTTGAGGTCAGAGATCTGGACGAGATTACTACAAAGGATGAGCTTCATGAAGCCCTATGTAATCAGATTCAGGCCTTGAAGGAACTCCCACCCACTTCAATTCGCTCACTTCGGAAGGCCTACGGTGGAACACAGACGGCAACGTTGAGCCTACCAGCACAAATGGCTGCGACATTGTTAAACGTGGGCAGGGTAAAAGTTGGATGGTCGTCTTGCCGAGTACGTGAGAAGGTATCCCCCACACGCTGCTATAAATGCTTGGCATTTGGTCATATAGCAGTAAGGTGTAATAGCACAGAGGACTGGCACAATAGGTGCTTTAACTGTTCCGAAATGGGGCACAATGCTAGAGAGTGCAAAGGCAAGGCGTCATGCGCATACTGTAAAGCGGGGAAACTGGAAGACGTGGAGCACCCCACGGGCAGCAGAGCGTGTCCAGCCTACCAGACGGCGATGAAGGACCTCTATCGTAAGATATGAAGGTACTACAACTAAACCTCAATCATTGTGAAGCAGCACAGGATCTCCTGGAACAGACGGTTCGGGAACTCAAAATTGACGTGGCAGTGCTGAGCGAAGTATACAGGAGCAAACCGCATGAAGTGTGGGAAAAAGATAACACCGGTAAGGCGGCGATTTGGGTGTGCGGCCTCCAACCTCAACAAATCTGTGATAGGATGAGCGGCGACTACTACGCCAGAGCAACTATTGGAGGTATCATCTTTTATAGCTGTTACATGCCGCCCAGCCTAAATCTGGAAGAGTTTGAGCTGGCTATAAATAATTTAGTCCTGGACGCGAGCGGTAAGAACCGGATAGTGGTTGCTGGGGACTTTAATGCGTGGGCAACTGACTGGGGCTGTACCCGAACCACACAGAGAGGACGCATCCAAGCGGATGCAATGGCAACACTGGACTTAACCCTAATGAACGTAGGGACACAGCACACCTTCACCAAAAGGGGCTTTGGCTCCGTAATTGACCTAACCTTCCTCAGCAGTGTACTGGCCAGAAGAGCTAACTGGGTAGTTAGCCATGCATACACTCACAGCGACCATCAGGCGATCATCTGTGAACTACAAAGTGCAAGGAACACATCCAAAAGACGATTGACAGGCCCGATGTTCAATGGGTGGAAAGCCGAAACTTTTGACACAGACGCATTTGCAGTCATGCTGGATAATCTGTCCATAAACGGCTCGGCCGCCGAAATGGCTGACCAGTTCGCGAGACAACTAGAGGGGGCGTGTGACGCTTCAATGAGCAGGAAGACCTATGGGGGCCACCAAAAACCTGTTTATTGGTGGAACGACCACATTGCAAAACTGCGAAAGGAGTGCCACCGAAGTCGGAGAAAGTACCAGCGCTCGAGAGATGACGCAGAACACCAACAGCTACACCAGCAGTACAAGGCCGCAAAAAAAGAGCTGAAACACGCCATCAAAGAGAGCAAAAACAAAAGTTTTTTGGATCTAATTAACCAAGCGGAAGAAGAGCCATGGGGAACGGCGTACAGGCTCGTAAGGAAAAAACTCCCATGCTATAGGAAACCAGCTCCAAGATGCCCAACGTTCCTGAGAGAGATAGTGAAGGAACTCTTCCCTAGACAAGAGAATTATGAGAACCAGTTGGCTACAGAGCACCAGAACTTCAACGTCCCGGACCTTACGAAGGATGAAATATTACGTGCAACCGAAAGATTTGGGGACAAAAAAGCACCTGGTCCAAATGGCATACCCAACCGAGCTTTTAAAACCGCGGCTAAATTACACCCAGATACATTAATGAAGTTGTACAAAGCATGTCTGAACGAGGGAGTTTTCCCGGACCGGTGGAAGAAACAACGGTTAGTTCTAGTTCCAAAGGCTAACAAACCACCAGAGGATCCCTCCGGGTACCGCCCACTTTGCATGCTAGACACGGCAGGAAAGGTTCTGGAGCGAATCTTATATGACAGACTGGATGCGGCTATTGTGGAAGCAGGAGGACTAGCCCAGCGACAATACGGTTTCAGAACGGCGAGGTCCACGGTTGACGCCATTGATGAGCTTGTAAGAACCGCACGAGAGGCCATAGAAGGGAAAAGCTGGAACCGAGGCTCAAAAGAGTACTGCCTAATTGTTACACTGGACGTTAAAAATACCTTCAACTCTGCGAATTGGTCGCGCATAACGGAAGCACTCGCAGGGTGGAACATACCCACTTACCTGACCCGAATGG
>OZ035960.1:62938969-63051469 GCA_964034945.1 Chrysopilus asiliformis
AAAACAAGCGAATCCACAACTCGACATGAACGAAAGGCGAAGGAGAGAAAGAGAGGAGTCCATAAGACGGTGGCAAGAGCAATGGGAAAGAGCGGAGAATGGCCGCTGGACCCACAAGGTTATTCCAAATATTAGACGTTGGTTGGACAGACAACACGGGGAGGTTAATTTCAATCTGACCCAATTTTTAACTGGACATGGGGGTTACCGAAAATACTTGCATCGGTTTGGTCTAGACAACTCACCAGATTGCCCAAGCTGCATAGGGGTGATGGAAGATCAGGAGCATGTGCTGTTCAGTTGTCCGAGATTCGAAATAGAAAGAACAACCCTGGAGACTACACTCGGAAGTACAATAACCGCAGGAAATATAGTAGCGGAGATGTTGAAGTCCGAAGAGAACTGGTACGCTGTGGATAGAGCAATAAGGTCGATACAGGCAAAGCTAATGGAAGAGGAGCGTGTGAGGAAGGCACTCATAACTGGATGAGCAGCGAAAGCTGATCCCGCCCCGCGAAGTAATACCATTTGGCAGTCCCGCGGGGAGCACGAATGGAAAAGAAGGTGGTTTTAGCCGGTAGAAATCCAGCATAACCGTATTTTCGGTATCTTTTGAAGATTTCCACCTTCTATAAAAAAAAAAAAAAAAAAGACAGACTGACAGACAGACAGACAGACAGACAGACAGACTGACAGACAGACTGACAGACAGACTGACAGACAGACAGACTGACAGACAGACTGACAGACAGACAGACTGACAGACAGACAGACAGACTGACAGACAGACTGACAGACAGACTGACAGACAGACAGACAGACAGACAGACAGACAGACTGACAGACAGACAGACAGACAGACAGACAGACAGACAGACAGACAGACAGACAGACAGACAGACAGACAGACTGACAGACTGACAGACTGACAGACTGACAGACTGACAGACTGACAGACTGACAGACTGACAGACTGACAGACTGACAGACTGACAGACTGACAGACTGACAGACTGACAGACTGACAGACTGACAGACTGACAGACTGACAGACTGACAGACTGACAGACTGACAGACTGACAGACTGACAGACTGACAGACAGACAGACTGACAGACTGACAGACAGACAGACTGACAGACAGACTGACAGACAGACTGACAGACAGACTGACTGACAGACTGACAGACTGACAGACTGACAGACTGACAGACAGACTGACAGACAGACTGACAGACAGACAGAGACTGACAGACAGACTGACAGACAGACTGACAGACAGACTGACAGACAGACTGACAGACTGACAGACTGACAGACCGACAGACTGACAGACTGACAGACTGACAGACAGACAGACAGACAGACTGACAGACAGACTGACAGACAGACTGACAGACAGACTGACAGACAGACTGACAGACTGACTGACTGACAGGCTGACTGACAGACTGACAGACTGACAGACTGACAGACAGACTGACAGACAGACTGACTGACAGACTGACTGACAGACTGACTGACAGACTGACAGACAGACTGACAGACAGACTGACAGACAGACTGACAGACAGACTGACAGACAGACAGACAGACAGACAGACAGACAGACTGACAGACTGACAGACTGACAGACTGACAGACTGACAGACTGACAGACTGACAGACTGACAGACTGACAGACTGACAGACTGACAGACTGACAGACTGACAGACTGACAGACTGACAGACTGACAGACTGACAGACTGACAGACAGACTGACAGACAGACTGACAGACTGACAGACAGACTGACAGACAGACTGACAGACAGACTGACAGACTGACAGACTGACAAACAGACTGACAGACAGACTGACAGACAGACTGACAGACAGACTGACAGACAGACTGACAGACAGACTGACTGACAGACAGACTGACAGACAGACAGACAGACTGACAGACAGACTGACAGACAGACAGACAGACAGACTGACAGACAGACAGACAGACAGACAGACAGACAGACAGACAGACAGACAGACAGACAGACAGACAGACAGACAGACAGACAGACAGACAGACTGACAGACAGACAGACAGACTGACAGAAAGACATTTTTTAATATGACTCCAATCAACTCAGGAGTGATCGGGAGAAATGTTTTTTAGGCAAAATTAAGAGGTCGAAATTTTTCATGAATACAATACTTCATTATACTCCGTAGAAGAAAGTAAAAATTTCGATAGAAATAAATAATACTTCAATATGATCTGTAGCCCGAAATTTTTCAAATAAAAATTATTTTACTTATAAAAAGTTGTAATAATTCATGAAGTAAAGTCTTTTACTTATACAAAGTTGTAGTAATCCACGAAAAATTTCAATCTCTTTATTTTGCCTGAAAAACACTTCCCGAGCACTCCTGATTGGAACATTATCACAAAAACGTCTTTCTGTCTGTCAGTCTTTCTACTAGATTTCGCAAAAAATACCAGAGCTAGCTATGCAATTTTACAGAGAAATTTGGTCCTGATGTGGAAATCCGTTAACCGGAAGTAACTAAAATGGCGGCTTTTTAAAAACCACGATTTCGTTTTTTGCGATTTATTCCGAAACTAACCATTTTCCAGTAGTCTTATGAATTACAAAACTTGGAGACAATAAAATTTACTACATTTATGTCTTTTACTAGAACTCCGTATCTCAAGCCGTTATGAAGATATGCCGGTATTTAAAAAAAAAATAGTTTTTTGCGAATATCTCGAAAACTAACGGGTTTTTGGTGGTTAAACGTATAAGAAGAATTAAAACCGTGTTAATTCTAACTGGGTGCACTTCATCCACAGTAGAGCATTCGCCAGGTGGCTAAATTATTTATTAAATTTAACTTTTTCAAAACATCGGAAAACATTGATCGATGTTTTCAGGACGATGTTTTTTGACATCGATGTCGCCTCGATTTTCGAAAAAAAAACATCGATTTTCGATATATCGAGGTTTTATGAACGATGTTGCATCCATAGGGGTACCCCCCCTAATGGTCGGACGGACATGCTAAATTCAACTTTTTTTTATCATTCTAAACACACTGGTGTAATTCATTTTTTTGTGTGATGACGGGATCTTGGCGTTACAAACGGTAAGGCAAATCCAATATACCCTTTGGTTTCACCATACGGTCTGTGGCGCGGATTGCGGGCCCACGGATTGAGCTAGAGACTTGAAATTTTGCGCAGATCCGTTTTTCGTAAAATGCGAGGCTAAGTTCGTTCATGGGCAAAAATGGACCATTAGGGGGTACCCCCCATACGAACGAAATCGTTTTTTGCGAATATCTCAAAAACGGTGCATCTTATCAAAAAAGTGCAAGAACAAAAGTTATTTAGGATATGCTTCTACATAAATCTCCCATACATCAAAATCCGATTGGAATAAATTTTAAAAAATCTTATTGGAAAGTTTGACTCAAAGTGGAATTTTGGTACAACTGTTCGCCGGTCACTTAAATTACCATACGGGTTTTCAATAATTGCCAGATTGGCAATTATAGCTTTTGTTATGTTCATTTCTGATACATAGCGTCCAAGAAATATTTTTTACCTTTTTAGTGCATCGGATTCAGCGACTCCAAAAACCCACAGAATAAACTTTTTTCCGGAAAATATGAGGAAAAAGATCATCACGTTATCCTTACAGGATATATCCCTTATCCTTAAAAGTAGTGAAAATATTGAATTGTCATCGGACTTTACGTATATGTCAAGTCAATCGGATGACCGAAAATGAGTCAAAATTGGATTGCAAGATTTGAATCTGACAGACAGAAGGCAAGCTAAATAAAAGCTAATTAAAAGCTTAATTTAAAATTTTAACCTTTTGTCATAAGCTGTTTTTTTAATGATCCAATCAGAGATCCGGATTAACTCTCATACAAATTCGTAACCAAAGTCTTATCGGGATCATGATCCGATCTGCTTTCTGAGTTAATGGGAAATTAAAAATTTCCCTTGGTGCGTGTCTCAGCTGGCGTCTTGCGGTTTCATAGGTGTATGGATATTTGAGTACTATTTCCATCGCATGAAGGCTATTACTCTAAAATGGAAAAAAAACCTGGTGACGAGGAAAATAACTATACCTGTTCTAGCTGGGAATGACATGGGTTTTGAGGGGTTTTGCGATTTTAAAAGTTATTGCCACAACATATGGGTTACTATGATGCCACGGCTTGTTTCAACACAGCACAAAAACCAATTTAAACCCACAATAAACTCGCTTACGTTTTTTTAATAATCCATATGGATCTGTTATCCGGATCATTAAAAAAGAGCAGCTATAGTTATCGAAAAAACTATTTTTGTTTTATTGCTTACAGAACATTATACGAATTAAATATTTAATTTTTTCCATTTATTCGCATAAAAATTTGTATTAAAGTTTTGGTCTTAAAACTTAGAGCACGAATTTGGAAATGCAAATTTCTCGTGCACTGATATTAAATGGATATTTTTAAAATAATTTGATTTTAGGTGGGATTGGGCCATTATCGAAAGCAAAACGGAAGCAAAAGTCGAACGGAATTATCAAAAACAATTTCCTTTTACAAATTTCGTTATATAAAAACTTTCGTTACACATATAGAGATTTCGATATATGGATGTTCCACTATAGTAAGTGTCAAAATGCTGTTTGGTCTTTAAAATTGCACATCTTAATAGGGCCTTCAAGCACTTACTACTTCCACAAGTTGTGTTCATAGTTTTTACTAAACGTCATCATTCTGTCACGTGATGATTTAGCCTCGTAGAGTCAAAAATTTTATTTGTTTGAAATTGAAAATGTCAAAATGAAATATGTTCAAACTGGTTTGTAGAACACACCTTTCGGTGGATAATATTGCTGCCCTCTCCCTTCACCATACCCGTGATGTGGTCCTGATGATCGAGATCCAGATTGTGCTGGAGGAATTTGGCCACGACGACTACCTACGCCGCCACCACTGCCGGTACTACGGTCTGGATGCCGCCTATCTCGATCCGCTCCACCACTTCTGGATCGTTCATGGACTGGTGGTATACTACGAGCTCCAGCACCTCTATACTGATTATTTCGCTGTTAAAATACCAAAAAAAGATAAAGGAAAAATGCTACAAATTATTTTTTTTAGAATAATAAGTATGTAAAACCATTCGTCTGAGTGTGTTCATCGGTCTTCGAAGTGTATCACTGATCCGTCGTGGAGGTCGTTTTTTCGGATTTGAACTGGGCGTATGGACAGCACAGCATTTAATAAAAATCCCCATAACGATGATGAATATGACACCCATTAGAACAACAGCATACCATTTTTCCGTAACCCATTCAGCAACAGAATGTAATGTTTCCTTGTTAAACAATAAATTCTTTAATCGTACTAGGGGACCCTCCGCATCGACGGCACGACATTTTAGGAAGACATCGCAATATCCTTGGAAGTTATCACAAGGTGAACCGGGACGTAAACTAATACCGCCTTCCGGTAAACTGTAAAGTTGAGCAAACTCACTCGTACTACGGCAAGTGTTTGTGTCGTTTCCATTTTGGCATGCCAATTCGCATAATTTTCGTTTATCGATATGTGGCACTATTTGTGACGTTAAAAAGCATTCAGTCATGTTCCATAGCAAACATATGGATCCGGAGCATTCACCCTTAATACATAATTGTGTTCCATTATTACATTTCGTCTTATCGTCTCTGGGCTTTGGTTCTGGGCATTCGGGTGTTGTACCGTTGCATGTACTACTCCATGAGCATTCAGTCTCTTCCTTACATTTCATGTGATAATAAGCTGGAACAAAAGTACATGACTCACTAAGGCAGCATGGCCCTTGGCTTGGACTGCATTGGGTTCTTGCTCGTCTTGTACAGCCCTTTGCTGTTGCATTCAAACTAAAATCATACTCGCTTATGAGGCGTGGATAACAGCAGATATCTTTGCATTCCTCCTCATTAAATCCACAGTCGCACTCTTCACCCGATTCCACAATCTTATTACCGCAAAAAGCACCCTCTGATGCCTTAAAGCAGTTCCTTTTCTTGCTATCCTCGATAGCATCTAAGACATTAGAAATATTGCGTATCGAGCAATAAGAAAATTTACTGTTATTTGGGCGATCACCACTCGTGGCGCTGGCAAACATAATAAAATTGCCATTGATGCCACCAGGTCGGCACTCTTGCGGATAGTCGTGCTATTAAATATTCATAATAAAAATATTTGATTTTTTCTAGAATGCAAATAGTTGTACTTACAGGGGAACCAAAATTGTGGCCAATTTCATGAGCAAGTGTTAGTTGGGAAACCTTTGGTGGAACTCGGCTATTATAGTTTACAAACGTTATTATTCCTGTATTGAGAGAACGCTTTGTACTTTGATATAATCCACCTACTGTTTCAGTGTAAGTTTTATATTTTTCACAGATTCCACCCGAAGCACCTGAAGCTGAGGCTACCCATGCAAGGCCTAAAGTTCCACCAGTAAAATCTCTAATCACAAATAAATTTAAACATTGCAAGAATAAAAAACTAGTTTTTGTCAAAAAAGCAAACCTGTAAGTGAATACATAGGCCAAACAAAAGTCTCCGTGATCTTCAAGCGAATGAAGATTTAAAAAATTTGACACGTCGATGTTTTCCATGCAAAATGGATTCATATTACCATTATATGATGGCCTACATGCAGAATCGTCGTCTATTTTAATGCGTTGTACCTGAAAAATTTGAACTTTCTTTAATACCCTTTTATGAAATATTTTAAAAATATTACGAAATATATTATAACGGGTTTGAATCAGCTCATTTGGATATTTGCAAAATATAACACGAGAAAATTAAAATATAGCAATCAATGATGATTCTAGGCAACAATTAAAATGAAAAAAAAAAAAAAAATTTTGCGATAGAAGATCTCGGAAACAAATAGAATTTTAAAGCCAAAAACGTATTTATTATTACAGTACGCCCTCGGTAATCGCAACTAATAGAAATCGGAGCAGTTGCTTTAACCGAGATTGTTGCATTTACCGAGTCACAGAATTTGGGTGTAAATGCTAAAAGAGGAGTTATACAACACAGTTAAAAATTACTGATTTATTTTTCGAATCAATCACATAACTTAGAAAAAAAACTTCAAAAAAAAAAGAAAAAAAATCAGTCTAATCAACTTTTAAGTTAAGGTATGGGAAAAGTTTGGGCCCAAGTGTAATTTTAACACATAGAATTTTGAGCCTATTTTGGATTAAAAAATCGACCAATTTTGGTCTGTAGCTGACAAACTTTTGGATTGTATTTTTTTGCCTTTTGACGCTAGTTATAGTCGATTTATGCACTTTGTATCTCTGACACAATAATTTAGCAGATACCGCTTTGCGCAGTTTTTCCAAAATTTCAATTTTACTTTTAATTGACAACCTTACATTAAAAACATAACAAAAGCTATAATTGCCAATCTGGCAATTATTGAAAACCCGTATGGTGATTTAAGTGAACGGCAAACAGTTGTATCAAAATTCCACTTTGAAGTCAAACTTTCCAATCAGATTTTTTTAAAACTTGTTCCAATTGGATTTTGATGTATGGAACTTTAATGTAGAATCATGTCCTAAACAACTTTTGTTCTTGCACTTTTTTGATAAGATGCACCGTTTTTAAGATATTCGCAAAAAACGATTTCGTTCGTATGAGGGTGGGGGGGGGGGGGTACCCCATTTTTGCCCATTAACGAACTTAGCCTCGCATTTTACGAAAAACGGACCTGTGCCAAATTTCAAGTCTCTAGCTCAATCCGTGCACCCGCAATCCGCGCCACAGACAGACGGACAGACAGACAGACAGACGGACGGACATGCTAAATTTAACTTTTTTCATCATTCTAAACACACTGGTGTAATTCATTTTTGTGTGCGATGACGAGATCTTGCCGTTACAAACGGTAAGGCAAAGTTAATATACCCTTTGGTTTCACCATACGGGTATAATGAACATACCACACGAAAAACTGACAAATTTTTTAATGCTTGGTAGTCAACTTAAATAAGAAGCTCTTAATATGGACCTTGATATGGAGCGTGCCTTAAAATTTCGGTGAAATTTGACAACCGCTTTAGCCCCATGCCATAGAATAAGGAATCTATAGAAAAAACTCTGCCTAACAAATTTTTGATAAATTTCCCCTTCGAAAAGGGGAAAAATGTCCCTCTCCTTCACTAGCGGTGATATCACATGGGTTCCGCGGCGCACCTTAGATAGAACGGGTGAAATACATTGTCTTGGATAATTCTTTAGAGCGGCATTGCCAGATTCATAATTTTCTGATTCGTATATTTAGTACTAATCAAACATTTAGTTTGCTCGTAACTGTTTACAAGAAATAATAAAATATTAGATCGGTGATATTTCATTAGGTTAGATTCGTAAATAACAAAAATCATTTTTCAGAAAAAAAAAATTTGTTTTACATTTACAAGACTACGTGATCCTGAAGAATTATTTCCTATGATTTAATGTCGAGTAGTTTTTTAAAGCGTCTTATGCCTTATGTACAAGGCTCACTCAATAGACAAATATCACAAATTGAGTGAGCCTTGTACATAAGGCATAAGTCTGAAAATCATTACTTTTAATTAGAGGCACTAAAAACTAGAGACTGCCCAGGCTCCTTCGAACAGTCGGATTTGAACAGTTTAATTTCGAAGTTGTCCACTTTTTAAAAGCTTTTATTTAACTTGCCTTCGTGTCTGTCTGTTTGTCTGTCTGTCTGTCAGATCAAATCTTGCAACCCAATTTTGACCCACTTTCACTTGTCCGATTGACTTGAAATTTTGCACACTTATATAAGTCCGATGACAATACAATATTTTCACTACTTCGTCCTTGTAAGGATAACGGAAGGTCCTGTAAGGATAACGTGATTATCCCTTTCTCCAAATTTTCCGGAAAAAAATCTATTCTGGGGGTTTTTGGGGTCGCTGAATACGATTCTCAAGTTAAAAAGCCTGTAAGGACATCTCAAATGTAAGGATATATATTCGAAGACTAAAAAGAATAAAATAAAAAAAATAAAAAAAAAATTAAAAAAAAGCTTTTATTAAAAAAGAATGCACTAAAAAGAAAAAAATAATTTTCTGGACGCTGTGTATCACAAATATAAAAGCTTTTAAAAAGCGAGATAAAGCATAAAACAATAAAATAAAAATTTATCTTGCTTTTAAAAAGCTTTTATATGTGTGATACACAGCGTCCAGAAAATTATTTTTTTCTTTTTAGTGCATTCTTTTTTAATAAAAGCTTTTTTTTAAAAATTTTTTTTTATTTTTTTTTTTAAATGATTTGGGCAATTTTAAATTTTCTAATACCATGAACACTGGACTACGGTCAACGAATTTAAATAATTTTCAACAAAATCTGTGATGATAAGGAAAAAATTCAAATTTTTTAACGGACACGAGTTTTAGTTTAGTGTTTTTACTTTTAATAAAACAATGAAACTAAATTTTCTTTTTTCAAACATTTAATTTTCTAACAAAAAAAAGCTTGTTAAGTGAAAAAAGCTACCGCGTAATTTTACAAAACACGGTGATTAAAAAGCCAAATATGTATGTTAATTTTCATGAAACTTTTATCATTTATAGATTACGCGAACATATTTCCGATCTAATCAATCACAAATTCACGAATAAACAAACTGCACAATTGAATAACAAGTGACAGTTCCAAATGTCAAAATCACATCAACCCCTCTGCCGCACACTTCACTTTACGGCCTAAAAGTTAATTACTTTTAGACTAGGGAGCACGAAGCAGAGAGAACATTTTGTAATCATTTTCAGGGTTGAGTAATAATTTTTAGTACAAGCATATATGTCGTTTTTAGGCTAGACACACATTTCAAGTAAAGATATCATTAGATTTTAATAAAAAATGTGTTCATTCTAAATCTAAGCTCTATAAATATAATTTTTGGTTTATAAATATAATGAAAAAGCACTTCCACTATATTTACGTAAGGTTTATTTTTATTAACATTTTGTGTAAATCAACTTTTAGAACATATTTGTATATCCCTGATTTTACATTGCTGAACACATTGTGACGTCATCGTATCTATTCAATGAGATGGAGGAATCGAATGGATAACACAGGCCAACACACATTTTGGTGCCGGCGATTTTTTAACTGTTCTTGGGTAATTTTTGTTGGGTGGAGAAGCCGAAATAGCCATCAGATTTTGTCTATCAGATCTAGTTTTTAAAATAGGAATTATTTACTGTTTTTTTACCTCTATATATATTTTACGTTATAACTATAAGTATTGCCAGTAAAAAAACACATATATTAAATATTTATTATAAAAAGTAGATTAACATACATTCGTACTGATATTAGTCACTATCACCTACAAATTTTCGTTTATGCGACTGTCTAGCATGGAGTTTACTGGGGCAGTCTCGCTGAAGGCTCCAACAGTAGTCGGCCATCATGTGGCTATCCCATCGTCCTTGATATCGATCTTCCATACTTTTAATATCCTGATGGAATCTTTCTCCCTGTTCTTCACTACAGTCACCTAAATTTTCTGGAAACCGATCTAGGTGGTTGTAGAGGTAGTGAACTTTTATACTCATGTTACAACCGAGAATATGAAAATTTGAAAGCATAGTTTCCACTAATTCTATGTAATTGTCTGCTTTGTGATTTCCAAGAAAATTTTGAACTACTTGAACAAATGAACCCCAAGCGTTAGATTCAGTCTCATTCATTGATGTGGTGAACTGTGGATCTTTAATAAGTTGCCTTATTTGAGGGCCATCAAATACACCAGCTTTTAGTTTTTCCGTGCTAATCCCAGGAAACTTACGTGACAAGTACCCAAAACAATTTCCACCTCGATCTAACGCTTTCACAAACTGCTTCATAAGCCCTAACCACAAACAAGTATATACAGATAACCAATGCCCATAGTAGCAGCTGTACCCATTTTTAGCTCGTAGCCGACAGTCGTAGCTGACAAATCGAAATGAGAAAATGCCGAAACCAACCGACTGCGATCGTTTGCTAGATATCCTCTTCCCTTTCTGCCTTTCGGCGATCAAATAGAATGTTTCACGATCGTAGTCATCGCAGCCGGTTGGTTTCGGTATTTTCTTATTGCGTTTTGTCAGCTACGACTGTCGGCTACGAGCTAAAAATGGGTACAGCTGCTACTATGGGCATTGGTTATCTGTATATACTTGTTTGTGCCCTAACTTGATATGCAAGGGTGGTAGTAAGATTTTTTCTCTCGTAACCAAAGGTTCATTCACTACGTTTTGTTTTCCTTGAACCATAGTATCTCTTAAAGGCCAATTTGTCTTAACCCAGTGCTGATCTTTAGCTCTGCTGTCCCAAAGACATACAAAACAGGGGTATTTTGTATATCCACTTTGCTGTCCAAGGAGAAAGTTCACCATTTTCAAATCAACACAAATTGCCCACTGATGTTCTTCGTATTTAATTTGTTTCAAAACTTGTGCTATTGTTTTATACTCCTCTTTCATGGTAGTAGAATGTCCAATAGGAATTGAGGCATATTTGTTATCGTTATGTAAAAGTACACTTTTTAAACTACTTTTTGAACTGTCAATGAAAAGGCGCCACTCGTCTGAAGTATAATATGGCAAACCCATTTTTTCTAAGACTCTTTTATATCGTTACAGAATACCAGCTTATTTTCCTGAGTGAAAAAAGGCAGCAGATCCTTTTCTCTCTTAAGGTAAGGATACACGATGAGAGACTTTGGTCTCTGGTCTCCAGGGTACAAAAGGCAAAAATCTCCAAAGTGTATACACGATCACAGACATTTAAGTCTGGAGATCAAAAAATAGATCTCCGGAGACCTTTACTAAAAAGTCTCTCAAAGCAAAGTCTCTGGAATGCATACACGACGCAGGTATCTCATCTCCAAGCATAACAACAATATCACTAATCTAAAATATAAAATATGTAAAACACTTTTTTTCTTTATAAAAATTTACCTTTAAACTCAAAACAACGAAACAAATTCTCGTTCCCACAAAACAATTTCTTGAAATGTCAAAATTCGTCTCCTGAGACCAAGAGATAGATATCAAAACGTTTTGAAGACCGGAGACGCATTAAAAACAGTAGCTACACGGCAAGAGACTTAAGTCTCCCAAGAGACCCGAGAGACTTGTACTTGGAGATAAATCTCCGGTCTCCGAAGTGTATACACAGGTCTCTTTGTATCCAGAGGCGAAATTTTTGGTCTCAGAGACCAAAGTCTCTCGTCGTGTATCCTTACCTTTACGATAAAATGTAACATTAGTGCCTGGATAAAGAAGGTTCTTTTCTTTTAATCTGGATGCCAGTAATTCAGCACACTCCTTTGAGAGGTATAGGTCTCTCATGAGATCGTTCAGTTCTTGTTGATTAAAACACTGAGGAGTTGTTAAATCTGCTTCAAATTCACTGTCGTTTTCTACTTCATCAGACGTTGATGTTTCCGTATTATCTTCCGGGATTTCAGGGAGAGTGCTGAAGGTTGGAACGGGTATTTCATTAGAGTGCGGTACAGGTCTTCTTGCAGAATCTAGATCAGGATATGTCCATTTATGTCGATTGTTCCTATTTATGCCTTTAATATTAACGAGACAAAAATAGCAGTCATCATAATGGTTACGTGGTTCCCTCCAAACCATTGGTACACCAAATTTCAGGCACTTTCTGTTTCCAATTGTCCACTGTCGCAAATGTTCAACACATGTTTTACACACCACATGTGGAGCCCAAGATTTATCTTGATCTCCCAAATGAACGCCAAAATAGGCAAGATAAGACCTTTTCACAAATTCAGAAATAGTTTTTCTACTTTCTTTCACCGTGTATTCGCCACATACATAACAAAAAACATCTGGATGGTTTACACAGCTACGCCTGCTTGTGGATGCCATTGTTTTAGTTTTAACACAATAAAACGACGAAAATGTACACAAAATTATGACACAACTTTATTTGCCAAAACTACACAATAGACTAAGTCGAGAAGGATAAAGGTAGACTACAGGTACTATGTTTCCAACACCAATTAGTCGGGGTTGAGCAGGTATGGGGAGATCGGATCATGGGGAATTCCAAATATACAATAGGTAATAAAATTCATAGAATTAAGTAATGCGGGTTAACCTGGAGCGCGTTCGTCGACGCATTGATAGTCGTAGTCGTAGCTAGCAATAGCTAATGACGTCAATCTGTCATAGCTCACCGTAGTCAACTATAGTCATGTGCACCCCGAACGACCATAGTCATAGTCGTAGTTGCTTTTAGTTTGACAGCTCACACACACACTGAAAAATGAACAAAAACCCCATTTTTTTAAAACATATCGTTATTAATTTTCATCTGCGTAAATAATTTCATGTCCATTTTCCTTTTTCTGTTCCTAAAAACTGAACTCAGGCGGGAATTTTGACATTTATATGTCAATCATGATTTACACACTGTCTATGTGTGTGTTAGCTACGCTTGACTATTTCTAACTCTGCTCACCGAGCATAGTCAGAAATAGTCAACTACCGTAGTCGACTATTGGCATCCACGAACGACCAGAGCTGTAGCTACGTAGTCAGCTACGGCGTTCACGAACGACCGATAGTCACAAATAGTCAACTATAGCTGACTATTTTGCAACGACGAACGCGCTCCAGTTCTAGGAATATTTGTTGACGGACACTTTCAGGTATATTTGGCTGATTAGATCCTAGTTTTAAGTACCAAATTTCTATTTTGAATTTTAAAGAGATGTTGATTTATTTATTTTTGCCTTTTATTAGAACTAAATTCAATTAGTCTCTATCTCAAAAACTAGAGCTGATAGAAAAAATCTGCTGCCAGTTTTAGAATCAGCACATTACGTATATCTAAACTCAGTTCTTAGATCTCAGGCACCAAAATTTTTTTTTTATTTTGTGTAATTTTTTCCGTGTTACATCGGATCCTCTTGCTTCATCTCACAGTGGAAAAATTTTCACTAAAAATTTGTTCTAAGAATTTTTTCTATAGATTCCTTATTCTATGCCCATACGTAGAAATGCATAATGAAAAACAAAAATCGAGTAATCAATCACTAATTTTTCAAAAAGATTAGTAATACATATCATATCTTTGTATTACTTTAACTATGTCGTTAAATACAAACTTTTTTCTATTTTTTTTTTGAATTTTTCTAATATTTGGGACTTAACCCCAATATTTCATACAGAGTAGGGTTCACAGTGCGCGGTTTCGCAGTGCGCGCTCTTTTTGTGGAACGTATCTACCGCGCAGTTCGAGGGATTACTGTATATATAACGAACAAGACAATTAGTGACCCCGAACGTACATCTTTAACGAATAATCAAGAGCTTTTTCAAAAAATTTCAAGAAATTCGAAAGAAAACATCGATAAAGTATTCCAACAACAAAAACAAAAAAAATGAAATAATTGAGCTTTTTTGATAGTAATTTCGATCAGACCATGATTGATTTGTTGCTTAATAGGATCGAAATGACTATCAAAAAGCTCAATTATTTCATTTTTTTTAAAATGGATATCGGCATTTTCAACCAAGAGGAGACCAAGACACAATCGAAACAAGGAAAACGATCGACCACGCCAAAATCAAGCATCCGACGACAATCGTTCAGCACCAGATTATACTGTTAAAACTCAAATCTACTTACCACCAAAAAAGGTTAGGGGATACCTGAGATCACCAAAAGATCAAACGCCCCTGGAAAATTGTGGCGTCTACGAAGTACCTTGCAGTTGCGGAAAATCCTATGTTGGACAAACCAGACGAAACATTTCAGTAAGACTCAAAGAAGACCTTTCAGCTGTTAAAAACAAAAAGGTGGAAAATTCAGCTATATTTGAGCATCTAATGGATGATAGTGAGAATCATTGGATATGTTTCGACAAGGCGCGTATTTTGGCGACAGAGGTCCGCTATCATCCACGTCTCGTTCGTGAAGCTATCGAAATTAAACGCCGGTCAACATTTAATAGAGATGATAGTTTCAAATTGTCCAGCTCTTGGAATCCTGTGTTGCGTTTGTTAAAACCACCTAGGGGATGGGATAACTCAGTCCCTGACACCGTTAGTGTTGTTTGTTCCCAACAAACAAATAAAATTTTGACGATTCAACAGCACCGTTACAATTTGCGGTCAAGTTCAAGGCTGAGCAACTGAGAAGTCAGTCCCGCCTGTGGCCATGGACAACATAGTTTTGTCCAAAACGTCAGGTTAGTATTCAAAATATATATTTTGAATTAAAATTTTCACGCGGTAAATAACCGATTTTAGGGTCAAGGGGGGTAATTGTAAACGATTTTGACTTTTTGGATATTTTTTTAACTTTGTAATGGTTTTTTTAAATTAAATCACTAACAGCGGAGTTTTGATATATTATGTTAAAATTTGTTGTCTATTTATTGCCCATTCCATGTGATTTCAAATTACAAAAATTGTCCCCATATAGATGGGAAAAAAGTAAAGTGGACACATCTACAGATAGAGAGCTTTCCTTTAAAAAAAGAATAATCAAAATCGATTCTAAGCTGGAGCTGTGTCGAAAGAAATACATACAAAATCGCTTTGCCTTTTAAATATATAGATGAGTCTTCGATCTTAACAATACGGATCGCAGCTGGGCGTTTAATGAAGGGGTAAAATACCCATGCTCGAAGCCAGGGTTGCTGGTGCCAAGGTTTTGTTTTTTTAATTTAATTTTTTTTTTCATTTAGTTAAAACAAATTTTTTTCTTTGTGATTTTTGTGTTTTTTTTTTGTATGTGAAAACTGTTTAAAACAAAAATAGAGACACTAATTATAAACCGAAAACGATTTTGATCAGATTTTCACCATTGTCCGTGATGATAATATTTTATGACTGAAGTTAGCTTGCCCATGAGGAGGCTGGAAAAACTAATTGGGTATTAGAGTTTTAAAATTCAAAACCGAAAGTCTTGAAGCGAACACGTTTATTTTCTAAAAGTTATTTCTGGAAGTTTTTTGTGCAAAAAAAACTTTAGCCCGACAACGATGGGTCTGCATCTAGTAAAATATTATTAAAAATTGGTGAAAAAGTAAAATGGACACATCTAAAGATAATTTTCTAAAAGTTATTTCTTGCATTTGCAATATTCTTACAGGACTTTCCGTTTTGAATTTTGAAAATCTAAAACCGGATTCAGGATCAGCGACCCCAAAAACCCCCGAGTGATACTTTTCAGCCTCCTATTGAGCAGGATTCATGGCGAATATCACGGTTTAAAAATACCCAAACCCCCTTTACCCGCCGTTCACCCCCTTAGCGCTAAAACTTCGAAAAATCTCGATGGTTGGGACATATTCTGAAAGTTTCAAGTCTCTATCTTCAGGGGTTTGGGCTGGGCGTCAGGTTAAACGATTTTAGATATAGAGCTAGAGCAGATGGTTTTCAATTTTTCCAATAAAGACTCAATTTAAACAAAAAAAAAATATTTTGCCACCGCTCAGAATTGAACCCGTACCTGGCGCGATGTAGTTTACACTTATTCAGTAGTAAGAATATAAATTTTAAAGATAAATTAAGTAATAAAAAACAGGCAGTCATTGGGGACTGCCAACAGAAATGAAAACAATAATATATGTAAGGTAATAATTATATTGTCGTGTATTTATACCTATATATTTTTCAACCTGAAATTTCGAAAATATATGCTAATAAACAGTAAATTTTAAATAAAAGTCAATATGTATATTAAGGTTTGAATTCCTGAGCAGGACATGATTTTCTTATACTAAAAATGGCTAGAGATATTTAATTTTTTCTGTATAAGAATGCCACGTGCTGTTTAGAAATTTTCTGTGTAATTTAATTTTGCTGTATATTTTCTAAAAAAATCGATTTTTTGTTGTATAACAAAGTCACGTGTTGTTCAGAAATTTTCTGTCTCATTTTATTTTGCTGTATATTTTCCAAAAAAAAAATCGATTTTTTGTTGTATAACAAAGTCACGTGCTGTTCAGAAATTTTCTGTCTCATTTTATTTTACCGTATATTTTCCAAAAAAAAACATAACAAAAGCTATAATTGCCAATCTGGCAATCATTGGAGACCCGTATGGTGATATTCGTATCAAAATTCGAACAGTTATACCAAAATTCCACTTTGAAGTCAAACTTTCCAATAAGATTTTTTAAATTTATTCCAATCGGATTTTGATGTATGGAAGTTTTATGTAGAATCATATCCTAAATAACTTTTGTTCTTGGACTTTTTTGATAAGATGCACCGTTTTTGAGATATTCACAAAAACCTTTTCGTTCGTATGGGGGGTACCCCCCCTAATGGTCCATTTTTGCCCATTAACGAACTTAGCCTTTCATTTTACAAAAAACGGATCTGTGCAAAATTTCAAGTGTCTAGCTCAATCCGTGCGCCCGCAATCCGCGCCACAGACGGACAGACGGACAGACAGACAGACAGACAGACAGACAGACGGACAGACAGACAGACGGACAGACAGACAGACAGACGGACGGACATGCAGAAATTAAATATTTTTATGATTCTAAACACACTGGTGTAATTCATTTTTTTGTGCGATGACGGGATCTTGGCGTTACAAACGGTAAGGCAAAGTTAATATACCCTTTGGTTTCACCATACGGGTATAAAAATCGATTATTTGTTGTATAACAAAGTCACGTGCTGTTCAGAAATTTTCTGTCTCATTTTATTTTGCTGTATGATATTTTCCAAAAAAAATCAATTTTGTGTTGTATAACAAAGTCACGTGCTGTTCAGAAATTTTCTGTCTCATTTTATTTTGCCGTATGAAATTTTCCAAAAAAGAATAGATTTTTTGTTGTATAACAAAGTCACGTGCTGTTCAGAAATTTCCTCGCTAATTTTATTTTGCTCTGTACTGTCTACAAAAAAAAATCGATTTTTTATACCCGTATGGTGAAACCAAAGGGTGTATTAACTTTGCCTTACCGTTTGTAACGCCAAGATCCCGTCATCGCACAAAAAAATGAATTACACCAGTGTGTTTAGAATGATAAAAAAAATTGAATTTTGCATGTCCGTCCGTCTGTCTGTGGCGCGGATTGCGGGCGCACGGATTGAGCTAGAGACTTGAAATTTTGCACAGATCCGTTTTTCGTAAAATGCGAAGCTAAGTTCGTTAATGGGCAAAAATGGACCATTAGGGGGGGTACCCCCCATACGAACGAAATCGTTTGTTGTGAATATCTCAAAAACGGTGCATCTTATCAAAAAAAGTCCAAGAACAAAAGTTATTTAGGATATGATTCTACATAAAACTCTCATACATCTAAATCCGATTGGAATAAATTTTAAAAAATCTTATTGGAAAGTTTGACTTCAAAGTGGAATTTTGGTATAACTGTTCGAATTTTGATACGAATATCACCATACGGGTCTCCAATGATTGCCAGATTGGCAATTATAGCTTTTGTTATGTTTCTGTATAAAAAAATCAAATGAAAGCGAATCAGTATTCTTAAGCTGTTAAATTAGCATGTCGGTGACGCGAACTCATAAGATTTTACCCATCCAAAAATCGCCCAACGCGCCTAAAGAAGTATAATATAAATAAAAAAAATAATTTAAGGTAAAAAAAATTAAAAAAAAAACATTTTGTCAAAACTCGGAATCGAACCCGCACATCTGGCGCATTGTAGTCTAACACTTATTCAGGAGTAAAAATGTAAACTTAAAGATAAATTAAGTACCTAAAAAAATATTAAAAAAAAGTAAATAAATCAACAAAAAAAAATTTTAAATGAAAAAAAAAAATTTCGTCACCGATAAGAATTGAACCCGTACCTGGCCTGGCGCATGGTAGTCCAACTGCTAACTCACTGCGCTGATCAGACAGTGTGGAATGTTGTGTTAACATTGAAGACTTAGTTAGCGGCATATTGATAATTTTGAAAGGCAAATAATTAATAAAGTATTATTAAAAATGGGAAAAAAGTAAAACGGACATATCTACAGCTATAGAGCTTTCATTTAAAAAAAGAATCATCAAAATCGGTTCAATAGGAACTCCAGGAGCTCTGTCGAAAGAAATCCATACAAAATCGCTTTGCCTTTTAAATACATATATAGATTGTTTTTCTTTTTTAAAAAGACTTAATTTTTTTTGTTAAATTATGTTCCTTGAAAAGGATATTTATTTTGTTTTTTTCATTAGCTTTGTGATAAAAATATATTTGAATTTAAAAGGATATTTATTTTGTTTATTGTTGTTTGTGGCCAAAATGAAACACAACCAGAGTTAGACTAAAAGTAGTTTATTCGTCAGCGGTTAGTAGAAGACTAACTGATATAAGAAAGATAATGAATTCAGTACAATCAAACGGTATCTAAGAAACGTTAACAATTCAATAGTTAGCTGCATTGCAATATTATATTAATTCAAATTCAACACTTCCCCTCAATGCAGTAACTGACTTTACTTTATAAGTTCATAAAAAATTATAATTTTACAAAAAAGAAATACAATATAAAAAAAATCAGAATTTCAATCCAATCATATTTACAAATTTTGTATGTTTATTTCGTGACAAGATTTTTGTTAAAACGTCTGCAATCATCTCGTCGCTACGAACATAGTTGAGATCTATGATCTTCTTTTCGTACATCTCTCTTACGTAATGATATTTTATGTCGATATGTTTGCTTCGAGCATGGTAGATAGGATTCTTTGCCAATTGCTGTGAACCTTGGTTATCACAGTTAATGACTATTGGATCCTTCGCCATATCACCAAATCCTAACTCTCGAAGTAAATTTCGCAAATATGTTGTTCGCGCGCCGCCTGCGATAAGGCCATATATTCAGCCTCAGTGCTGCTTAAGGCTACTGTCGACTGCTTTTTGGACTCCCACGTCACCGCCGTTCCTGCCATGAAGAATAAGAATCCAGTATACGACCTTCGATCTGCTGCGCAACCTCCCCAGTCAGCGTCGACATATCCAGACACCTGTTTCCCTGTCTTCTTGTAGACAAGTTCAGCTTTGTCCGTGTTACTGAGGTATCTCAGCAACTGTTTAGCTGCAACTAGATGCTCCTGATGAGGATTGGAGTTGAATCTCGATAACTTGCTCACGGCGTGCGCTATATCCGGACGAGTGCAAGTTGCTAAGTATATCAACGATCCAATTAGTGATTGATATTCGCTGATGTCTGCTTTCTTACAATCATTATTGGTGCAAACATCGAAATTAAAGCTGGCGTCTAAAGGCGTATAGCTTGGTTTACAGTTTTCCATCTGGAACCTCTTCAAAATAGTTTGGATATATTGTTGCTGGTTCATACTTATACTTCCCCTGTCCCCTTGTCTACGGACATGGATGCCTAAGTAATGCGACAATGTCCCTTTGTCTACAATGTCAAAAGCAGAACTTATCTGTGCCTTGATTTTGTTTAATGACTTAGTAGATGAGCTTGCAACAACAAGATCATCCACATATACTGCGATTATATTGATATCACCTGGTGCGTTTTTGATGTACACACATGAATCCTCCTTACATCTAGTAAACCCCATCTCAACAAGAACTGCGTCCAGTTTGCGGTTCCATTCTCGGCCAGACTGTTTCAAGCCGTAAAGAGACTTATTCAACTTGCAAACTTTACTAGGATTGCGAGGATCTACAAAGCATTCGGGTTGCTTCATATACACGGCTTCACTTAGATCGCCATTCAGGTAAGCCGAAGTAACGTCAACGTGATGTACTATAAGGTCGTATTCGACTGCTAATGCCAGTATAACTCTTATGGAGGAGTGTCGAACCACAGGTGAGAATGTTTCAAAGAAATCAACTTCATATTTCTGAGAACATCCTTTCGCTACTAAGCGACATTTATAACGTTCAATGCTTCCGTCCTCACGATGCTTAACATGGAACACCCATCTACATCCTATTACTCTGTTGTTTGCTGGCTTATCTACTAAGGACCAAGTTTTATTCTTTATTAGAGAATTATACTCACTTCTCATAGCTTGCTTCCATTGTTCTGCACGTTTGCTCGACATTGCCTCTGCAACACTGGCTGGGTTTGTATTTTCTTCGGGACCAACTGCATTAATCACATTAAATTGCTTTGGTGGTCTTCCAGGCTTCCCGGTTTTAAGTAGTTTAGGACGTCCTCGACCAATCCTCCGAGTATTGGTGTCTGTTTTGTTTTCTTCATTCGATTCATCTATTGGCGACGGAGTATTGAAAGCATCACTGTCTTCTGTAGTATCTGGACTGTCACTATCTGGTAGCGAATTGAAATCGTCGTCGCTCTGCTCACTCAGAACAGCATCGGCGGTTTGTTGTTGAACGGATTCAACTGTGTCCTGCAATTCGTCTACTTGATCAAGTTGTTGTCCATTTCCAGCTTCGGTGAAGATGTCCCCTGTCGCTATAGGCTGTATTTCTCTGTTGACCTCAACGCTGGGTAGCTTCAGACTCTCAAAGAAAATAACATCTCGACTATTCACGATATCTTTAGTAACCGGATCAAACAATCTATACGCTTTCGATGCTTTCGAGTAACCAACCATGATATACTCTTTTCCTTTTTCTCTAAGCTTACTTCTCCCTGGCTGCTTACATAACGCGACGGCCACACACCCAAAAACACGAAGGTGGCTTAAGTTGGGTTTCTGCCCCGCCCACATTTCGAAAGGTGTCTTCTCGGTGTGTGATGTAGGTGCTCGGTTCCTTAAATACGCCGCGGTGTTGATCGCCTCAGCCCACATACTGTCCGGAAGTTGCGAAGACAACAACAAACATCGGGCCATCTCCATCAAAGTCCGATTGCATCTCTCCGCGACGCCGTTTTGTTGTGGAGTATGTGGAACAGTTAGCTGCCTCTTGATTCCATTGTCGTCCAGAAATTTGGTGAACTCTTTACTGGTATATTCCCTTGCGTTATCGCTTCGAATAGCCTTGATTTTATGGCCTGATTCGACCTCCACCAAGGACTTAAACTGCTTAAAAACCGCTAAGATTTCGCTTCTAGTTTTAATAAAGTATACGAAAATCTTTCTGGTTTTATCATCGATAAAGGTAGCGAAGTAACGGGCGCCGCCCGCTGATGACACCCTAATTGGACCACAGATGTCCGTATGAACCAATTCCAGATGATCTGTACTGTAAGATAGAGATCTATTAGAGAAAGGTTTTACGCTAATTTTACCTTTCGCGCATATTAGGCATTCCAACTTCTTCGGGATTTCCGGGATATTGAGTCCAGTTGCCAGCTGCTTTAACTCTTTCAGACTTGATCCATTTAGATGTCCACAACGCTCGTGCCATCTCATAACTTCTGGATTCGTTGGAGTCCCATAACAGGCCAATTGATGACGTTGTTCTTTCATCTTCACGATAAACAAATCGCCTTTCTTTTCCGCTGTCAACAATGTCTCGCCGCATGGATTCTTCACGATTGCTGCATTTCCGGAAAAATCAACTTTATGGCCTCGATCGGTAATTTTACTGACCGATAGGAAATTTCCTTTCAACTCTCGAACAAATAAAACGTCTTTCAATGTAATGACACTGTACTTCGTGTCCAGTACCACAGTTCCCGCGCCGCTAGATTTGCAAATCTTGTCACTGGCTAAATGGACAATTTGCTCTTCACTACTATCAAAATCCACAAATAGGCTTTTATTGCAGCACATATGGGCCGTAGCGCCACTGTCAACACACCATTCTTCAGGATTCAAACTGGAATCTGAATGCACTGTAAAAACAGCAGACCGCTTATCTGTGTTTGGCTTGTTCATTTTCCTTTTGTTGTGGTGGCATTGTGCTGCGAAATGCCCGGTTTGGCCACAAGAATAGCATTTTTTGGTGGTTTTATTTTTGATACCTTTTGATCTAGCGAGCAAAACCTTTTGGTCGCCGTTTGAATGTTCCAGATCCTTGTGCTCACGTCGTTGTTCCTCCTCCATTAACTTTATCTTTAAATTCGATAAAGTTGGCAAACTATCGCGACTCTCGATCGCGATCACGAAATTTTCGTATGCCTCCGGCAAACTACATAGGAGCATTATCGCCAAAATTTCGTCCGACAGCGTGATGTCAATCTCTCTTAATTTTTCAACTGTATGAAAAAACGAGTTGATGTGATTGACGATCGAAGTACCCTCCCGCATCTTAGCCTGCGTCAACTGTTTAAACAGCGAAACTTTTCGGGCAGGCCCACGTGGCTGATACATCTCCTTGAATTTATCCCATGCCTGTTTGGAAGTCGCGCAGTGCTTTATGTGGATTAACTCGGATGGCTTTACACACAGTAAAATCATCGCTAGAGCCTTTTCGTCGGATACTTTCCATGCTGCAGCATCTTCTGGTTTCGCGTCTTTTACTATCACATGTGAGCCGTTTGCAAATTTCCAAAGGTCGGACTGTATGAGCACGCACCTCATATGAATAGACCACGAAGCATAATTCTCGCCATCGAGTTTTTCGATATTAAAAGTAGCATTCATGTTTCTTATGTCCTTAGATATCAACGAATATATCAACCTTACAAAAATTTATCGCGCACGGTTCAAAAATGTTTTTCCTCGCTCCGAACTAAACTAAAGGACTACTGGGCCCATAACCTGTTGTTTGTGGCCAAAATGAAACACAACCAGAGTTAGACTAAAAGTAGTTTATTCGTCAGCGGTTAGTAGAAGACTAACTGATATAAGAAAGATAATGAATTCAGTACAATCAAACGGTATCTAAGAAACGTTAACAATTCAATAGTTAGCTGCATTGCAATATTATATTAATTCAAATTCAACATTTATTTTAAAATTTTTGTGAAAAAACATAACAAAAGCTATAATTGCCAATCTGGCAATCATTTGAGACCCGTATGGTGATATTCGTATCAAAATTCGAACAGTTGTACCAAAATTCCACTTTGAAGTTAAACTTTCCAATAAGATTTTTTAAAATTTATTCCAATCGGATTTTGATGTATGGAGGTTTTATGTAGAATCATATCCTAAATAACTTTTGTTCTTGCACTTTTACGATAGGATGCACCGTTTTTGAGATATTCACAAAAAACGATTTCATTCGTATGGGGGGTACCCCCCCTAAGGGTCCATTTTTGCCCATTAACGAACTTAGCCTCGCATTTTACGAAAAACGGATCTGTGCAAAATTTCAAGTCTCTAGCTCAATCCGTGCGCCCGCAATCCGCGCCACAGACGGACAGACAGACAGACGGACAGACAGACGGACAGACAGACGGACGGACGGACAGACGGACGGACATGCTAAATTCAACTTTTTTCATCATTCTAAACACACTGGTGTAATTCATTTTTTTGTGCGATGACGGGATCTTGGCGTTACAAACGGTAAGGCAAAGTTAATATACCCTTTGGTTTCACCATACGGGTATAAAAATTCTTTTCTTTAAATGATTTCCATGTTAAAACTTATGTTAATACTAACCCCATTAAGGTTAAAACTAGCCCCATGACCGGGATTAGTTTTAACAGATAACATTTTTTCATAAAAATTATTTTTTTTTCATATAGTGACTACCTAGTTGAAACTTTGTTATTTCTTATGATACCTGAATAATTACAGTATGGCTAGATATAAAAACAATATCAAAAAAGTTACTTGTTAAAAAATTATAACCCAATTTTCAAAATTTGGTCATACAAATCCCGGCCTCCCCTACATATACCATCCTAAATTCTTCGAAATTTGTTGGTTTCTTCGAACTCATTAGATAGTATGGATCGTCAGCTAACCAAATTCTAATAAACATAATTCTCTTGCTAATTCCGAGATTTCTTGGTCCGTAAAATCGACACATATTTACTACACATATCCATTAACTTTCCGTATGTTTCTCCTGAGACTGCTATATTTATTGCTTTGATTTGTGTTGATATTTAATTACGATTTTGTAGAAACATATTAATTATTTAAAATAATAACGAATTTTTTTTAGTTTTCTTTTTTTCATTATTATACTTTTTTTAAAATTTTTTATCCTTGATTGAGTGGCTATTTTATCAATGCTATTTTCTCAACAAATTTTTTTTCGTGATATTCAAAAGCGTAGACATGGATTTTTAACGTATATTTGTAGCTACACATATTTTTTTGTAGATATTTTTATACCCGTATGGTGCAACCAAAGGGTATATTAAATTTGCCTTACCGTTTGTAACGCCAAGATCCCGTCATCACACATAAAAATGAATTACACCAGTGTGTTAAGAATGATAAAAACATAACAAAAGCTATAATTGCCAATCTGGCAATTAGTGAAAACCCGTATGGTGATATTCATATCAAAATTCGAACAGTTGTACCAAAATTCCACTTTGAGTCAAACTTTCCAATAAGATTTTTTAAAATTTATTCCAATCAGATTTTGATGTATAAGAGTTTTATGTAGAATAATATCCTAAATAACTTTTGTTCTTGCACTTTTTTGATAAGATGCACCGTTTTTGAGATATTCGCAAAAAACGATTTCGTTCGTATGGGGGGTACCCCCCTAATGGTCCATTTTTGCCCATGAACGAACTTAGCCTCGCATTTTACGAAAAACGGATCTGCGCAAAATTTCAAGTCTGTAGCTTAATCTGTGCGCCCGCAATCCGCGCCACAGAGAGACGGACAGACGGACCAGTAGTGTTTGAGTTTTGTAATCTCAAACTAACAAACAAACCAACAGACATCTATTTTTATATATTTGATATCTCATCAACGATATGATTTGGAAGATAAAAAATTTTTAATAAAAACTTTTATTTATAAAAAAATGCACTAAAAAGGAAAAAATCATTTTTATTTCTTATGGTTCATCTCGCTTTTAATTTTGATACATAGCGCCCAAAATTTTTTATCCTTACAAGCTTAATGTCAGAATCAGATTTGACGATCTTCCTGAAAAATTTGGCGAAAAGGATAATCACATTATCCTGACAGGTCCTTCCATTATCCTTACAGATTTCTTAAAGTCAAAATCCCCAAATGAGATTTTTTTCCCGGAAAATTTGAGGAAAAAGATAATCACATCAGGCTTACAGGACCTTCCCTTGTCCTTACATGGATCAAGTGGACGTATGTGTGCAAAATTTCAAGTCAGTCGCATGTGAGGAATTGAATTGCAAGATTTGAATTTGACAAACATGAAAGCAAACTAAATAAAATCTATTAAAAAAATGATTTTTTGGGCGCTGTGCATCAGAAATAAATGCAAGATAAATATTAATTTAATTTTTTTTTTTACTTTTATGTCGCTTTTATTTTTGACACAGAGCGCCCAAAAAATTATTTTTCATAACACATGCATCGAAAATATGCCTTTCGATGCCTCCGTAGCGGGTCGAAAGTTGTGTTTTCGGCCCTAGGGCGAAAGTGCGATTAGCAGGCCGAAACTGTGTTTTCGCGACGTAAACCGAAAATTTATGAATGAAACTGAACGAGTGAAGTTAGCTATACGAGCCCAGTGTGATTTACAATAGTTGCGCATTGTCGATTTCCATTTTTTGTTATGTTGATTTTTCATTTCAGTGGGGAGAAAAACTGAAACAGCTGATCAGCACTTTTGCATTTCACATTGTATTTTGCGTGTGATTTAGTTGAGCATTACCGATTTCCATTTTTTGTTATGTTGATTTTTTATTTCAAAGGAAAGAAATTCAAAAATTAAAATCTGTTTTGACCAACATTTCTTAGTAATAACATAACAAAAGCTATAATTGCCAATCTGGCAATTATTGAAAACCCGTATGGTGATTTAAGTGAACGGCGAACAGTTGTATCAAAATTCCACTTTGAAGTCAAATTTTCCAATAAGATTTTTTAAAATTTATTCCAATCGGATTTTGATGTATGGGAGTTTTATGTAGAATCATATCGTAAATAACTTTTGTTCTTGGACTTTTTTGATAAGATGCACTGTTTTTGAGATATTTACAAAAAACGATTTCGTTCGTATGGGGGGTACCCCCCCTAATGGTCCATTTTTGCCCATTAACGAACTTAGCCTCGTATTTTACGAAAAACGGATCTGCGCAAAATTTCAAGTCTCTAGCTCAATCCATGCGCCCGCAATCCGCGCCACAGACAGACGGACAGACAGACGGACGGACGGACAGACAGACAGAGAGACGGACGGACATGCAAAAATTAAATATTTTTATCATTCTAAACACACTGGTGTAATTCATTTTTTTGTGCGATGACGGGATCTTGGCGTTACAAACGGTAAGGCAAAGTTAATATACCCTTTGGTTTCACCATACGGGTATAAAAACGAATTTATAGAATATAGTTGTTTTGTTTCTTTTAAAAATTCACTTCTGCTGAAATCAGAGCTTCGCTCGTGCAGCTAACTTCACACTCTTGAAATCGTTGACTTTCGCCCCTTGTTGCGTAATATACTATTTCTCCTTTTTAGTACCTTTTATAAAAAATATTTTTTCAAAAATTTTTTTTTATCCTTTTTAGTCATTTTGTTTAGTATGGCGAAAAATCCAAAATCACACCTGTCTTTCGCCACGCTTGTTTATACTTTTTAGTCTTCGAATATATATCCTTGCTTTTGAGGAATTCTTACGGGTTTTCAAAAATTCTCGGATGAGATTTTTCCGGAATATTTGAGGAAAAGGATAATTGAGACAACATTTTTGTTCTGCAATATCTCAAAAATAATAACTTAGCCAAAGTCAGATTAAGAATCAGCAACTTCAAATTATCCAAAAATGATTGCAATATTAACTACGCCTAGGACAGTCCCAAGCTCGGCTGAGCCAGTTAGCCAGTTCAGGGTAGATCCTGACCGTTTTACTGGATAGACTTTATGTCGAGACAGTAGACCAGGATCGCAACTGCTTAACTTACCAAGTTCCTCCGGGACCCAACAGGGTATGCAGCGTAAACACACGAAGGAGCTAGTCCCTTCCAAGTAAGGTTGGCGCAGGGCTGATAACTTTGCCCGTAAGAAACTGCTATCAGGAAAGCCGACAATAGCCTCGGAATTGGATTGGATCTACAGCAACAACTCAGGCAACGAACACGGAATAGTGATTTACGAATTTTCTCATGGAACGTACGTTCTCTGTACAGAGCCAGAGCTTTACAGCAATTAGCCGATACCCTGTCCCAATATAGAGCCGATATCATCGCGTTGCAGGAGATGAGATGGACAGGAAGTGGTGTTTTACAGAAGCGCAGGTATGATCCCTATTATAGCGGCCATGCAAAACACCACATGATCGGAGTAGGCTTTCTAGTCGGCATATGAATGAAGTCTAGTATTGAATAGACCATGTGTTAAATATATGTAATACAATGTTTAGCAATTCGAAAATGTCAAATTATTGTTAAAGTAAAATATTTTTCCAATTATAATTTGTAATTGTTAACAGTCGAACGTGTTTTAATTTAAACTGCGGAATTCTATATATTGAAACCACATGCTGGGAAACAATTCTTAAAGCATTTAATTCATCAGGTTATGGGCCCAGGAGTGTATCAGTAAAGCAGTGAACGTTCAACCAGAAGAAAAATCAGCAATATGGATTCAGCAAAAATGACAATAACGAATCTAAATAATAACAACTATCAAGTCTGGAAATTTAAAATGGAATTTCTTTTAATACGAGAAGATCTTTGGGACATAATTACAGAAGATACTCAAAATCCGTTAACAGAAGCATGGCAGAAGAAAGACAATAAAGCTCGAGCAAATATAGGACTGTTCATAGAAGATGATCAATTAATTCATATCAAGAAAATGGATACAGCGAAAAAGATGTGGAATGCCCTAAAAGAATAACACCAGAAATCGACATTGTCAAATAAGGTACGTTTACTTAGACGTTTATGTAAAATGCATCTGGAAGAAGACGGAGATATGCAAATTCATCTAAATAACATGGATGAAATTATGGATGAGCTAACAACATTAGGAGATCAAATGGCAAATTCGTTAGCAGTCGCATTATATTTAAGCAGTTTGCTAGAGAGTTATGGTAGTTTAATAACAGTTCTTGAATCTCGTGCTGAATCAGATTTAACAAGTACAATGATAAAAGGAAAATTGATGGAAGAATATTTACGACGGAAAGAAATAAATTCATCAACTAATCAAGAAAAGGCATTGAAAGTCACAAAGGATTTTAATCAAATGAAGAATTCAGTAACTTGTCATTTTTGCAAAAAGATCGGACATTTTAAGTCAGAATGCAGAAAATATTTGGTATGGAAAAAGAAAAAGGAAAATAAAGAACAAAGAGCCAATTTTGCAGAAAATAATGATCAAGACAATAATCAAGACTCTTACATTTGTCTTATGACTGGAACTCAAAAGGGAACAAAAATCAACGAATGGTATGTTGATTCAGGTGCTACAACCCATATGTGTTGTGATGAGAAATTTTTCTTAAAAATCCATAAATCACACAAAAGTACAGTAAAATTAGCTGATGGCACAAAACTAACAATCGAAGGAATGGGAATTGTAAGATTCAAGACAGAAAATTGTAACATTCAATTAGAAAATGTTATGTATGTACCAAAAATAAAATACAATTTATTGTCAGTGAGGAAGTTGACGGATAAAGGATATGAAGTTACATTTCAAAATAAGATGTGTGACATCAAGTTAAATGGTTGTTTGTTGATGTCAATTGAATCTAATAAAGATATCTATAAAGCAGTATCTCAACATCAAGCTTTAATAACTTCTCAAGTTGACAACAAAGAAAAATGTTTACACGAGTGGCATCAAATTTTAGGACATCGCAATTTAAAAGATATTGAATCAATGACAACTATGGCTACAGGAATTTGTATCAAGAAATGTTTACATAATGATCAGTGTGAAGTTTGTATTAAAAGTAAATCAACTCGTGTCAGTTTTCCGAAGATATCTAATTCCAAAAGTGTTGAAAAAGTGAACATTTGTTTTGTTTTAGCTTTGCCTTTATCAGTCGTGAAAGTTTTTTCTGTTAAACCTGAATTAGGTCCAGTGCAACTGTGGCACTGTGTTATCACCGTGAAGGTTCATGTTTGTTTCGGACTCAGGGGAGTGACGAAGCCCTCGTCAGACAGAGTAGTGTCAACTCCTCCTGCTCTCTATTACAGAAATTGTTTATTGGATGGATCATAGGAACTTACAAGAAGTTTATATATTCACCATCTGATTTAATTCGGCTTGTGCGAATTATTTTAGAAATCTCCGGCTCGAGAACTTTATTGTGGATTTTTGCATTGACAATGCAAATGGTTTTCGACTGTGATTCAAATGAAATGAACATTTTGTTCATTTCATTTGAATCACAGTCGAAAACCATTTGCATTGTCAATGCAAAAATCCACAGTGTTGAAAAACTTGATTTAGTACATACAGATTTATGTGGACCATTGCAAGTACAGACACCAAGTGGAAATAGATACATATTAACGTTAACTGATGATTACTCAAGATTTTCATATATTTATCTTATAAAACAAAAATCAGATGTGGCGCAAAGGATGATTGAATTTGTTAATTTAATGGAAACACAATACAACAAAATACCTAAAGTTATAAGATCAGATCGAGGAGAAGAATTTGTAAATAAAGAAATACAGAAATTTTATCAAGATAAAGGAATAAAAGTTCAACTAACAGTTCCGAAAACTCCACAACTGAACGGAATTGCTGAGAGAAAGAATCGAACATTAATAGAAATGACTAGGTGCATGTTAACAGATTCTGGATTAGAGAAGAAATTTTGGGGAGAAGCAGTAAATACAGCAAATCACATTTTGAATCGCCTACCTACAAGGGATGAAAAATTCACGCCCTATGAAGCATGGAATAACAGTAAGCCAAATTTAAATTATTTTCGTAGATTTGGTGAAACAGCATATGCACATATTGCAAGAGATGAAAGAAAAAAGTTAGATAATACTGCAAGGAAATTAATCTTCTGTGGCTATGAAACAGGAACGAAAGGATATCGTCTTTTCGATAAAGAAACATGTAAAATATTTATTAGTCGAGATGTCATAAGTGACCACCCACACGACTAGGTATAAACCATTTCATAGGGAATATCCTTCAAATCTAACGAAGTATGAGATATTCCCTTTGAAACAAGGAACAAATAGAAACATCCATAATTCGCATGATTTATGAATGTTTCCAAGAAAGTACATTTACGCAACCCGGAAAAGTACTGATCAATGACCCCGGTGTACGTAAATGACAAGCGCATCGAATTCCAATCAATATTGGCCAACATAAGTGGGTCACCAAAGTGCAAAAGACGCACATTTCGATACAATTCGATGTAGCAAGTATTGGCCAACATATGTCGGTCACACAAAGTGCAAAGATCCACACAAATTACCGAATACAATGTGCACTTGGAATTGCCCAACGTAAACAAACTGCGAAGGTAGCTCACGTTACCTCGCAACGTGATTTACGAAGCGGCCTAAATAAACAAGCTGCACATGTGTATTACACTCAAGCCGATGGAATGCATCGTTGGAAGTTCAACTGCAGCCAATCAGCTTTCGAGTGGACACTTAACGAAGTTTTTGATTGGCTATAAGCCAATCGATAAGGTGCTTCCAAAAGAAGGGAGTTCACCAATAAAAGGGCCATGACGGCCAATAGCGAAGCAGTAGTTCAATAGCAGATTAGCAGTAAGTTATGCTCAATAGCTAAGAAAGGTCAATTATTTTTGTGGAAAGATCAATTGTCAATAATGATCAGTGTTCGATGATAGTTGAATCAAGTTCAGTTAAAGTTAAGTTAAACTAAATTAAACTAAAATGTTAAGTTAAACTAAATTAAACTAAAATGTTAAGTTTAACTAAATTAAACGAAAATGTTAAGTTAAACTAAATAAATGAAGTGTTTGAATGTTCAGTTACAAGTTAAAAAGATACAATAAAAAAGAACCATAGGTGTTTTTTCTGATTAATCAACATTAGCCTAAACAATAACGTTATCAGGCGATAACAAATTTGGTGGCAGCGGTGGGATCCTGCGTGACAAAATAACGCAAATCCCCTACCAACGGAAAAGTGAGAAATTTTTTTTTTATAAAGTGAAAACCAATGAAAAATAAAGGAGAATTAACAGATCTGGTTACATACTAAAGAATGGATCCTGACGACGAAATAATAAAGTACGTCGCTTAATAATATCTATAAATGTGTAGATTCTAACTAAATAACTTAAAGTGCTTCAAAATAAACTGCCGAGGCAGTATAAATAGAACGACGAAGAGCAACGGAAACTGTCGAGGCAGTATAAATAGAGCGTCGATAAAGAAATGAGCTGCAACATCATTACAGTAGACGAGGACGTCACCCAAGATTGGAACATCTCGGTCTCCATAAAAAAGGAATTGGAAGCCTACAAGAAGGCAGGAGCACTCAACTTTAGCTACTGGCTAGAAGAAGAAACAACAACAACGGCGACAGCAGCAACAACGGCAACAACAACAACAACCGCAACAACGGCGACAAAAACAACAACAGCGACAACAACCAAATCAGAAAAGATGGAGGGAAACCTTGCGTAAGTCTAGAATATAAGTCTCTACAGTATAAGTAAAATTTTTACATATAGAAAAAAAAGAGAAAAAAAAATGCAAATTTTCCATAAACAAAAGTTTTAGAATAAAGGAAAGAAATCATTATCCATTTATAAAAAAAAGGGAGAAATTAATCATTATAGATATGTTGAAATTAAAATAAATAAGGTTCCCTTTTTATAATAACAATAGATAATAAAAGTATCAGCCAAATTTTCTGGAAGTATCCAAATTTTTTTGTTGTCTTGTCAAATAAAAAATTAAAATAAACAATACGTAACAGGCAAAATTTTTTTTTTTAGTAAGCCAAAGTAAAATAAGAATACGGTGAACTCCACCTCAACTCATACTCACGTTTACAGTCATGTTCGATTTCTTAACTTTTTTCATTTGGATGTTGTTAGGGACTTAAAAAAAAGTTACCCGTATTTTTTTGTTTGTAGGAATAACGTTCGGTAGGCGGAGGGGAGGGGGTCAAAGTCGGCGAAAACTGGAAATCACAAAAACTTTAAAAATTTGTAACTTTTGAACGGCTTTACCGATTGAGATGATATTGAACATTTTGGAAAGGCAATTAAATTTCCTTGTCACAAAAAAATATTTTTTGACTCCCTCCCCCTCACCGTCATATTGTAAAATTCAATTTCGTGACAAAATTTAAAATATCTCGAAAACGGCATTTTTTTTTCTTTTGAATTTTTTTCTGTAAATACTTACCATTATACCATACAAATTCGCTAAATAAAATTTGGGGGTAAATGCGTTGTTGATTTTTAAAAAAAATTCAAAAAAAATCGAATACAAAATTTTTCATCTATTTTACTGATTTTCGATTGGTTTTTATGTTTTATGTACATAATATTATTGCAAAAGTTTCAGGAGATTAAAATTAATTAGAAATTTATTTAAAAGAAAAAGTTTTAAATATATCACCATTAGAAAAATTTTTTACTTTGAGAGAAATTCCGTCTTGAATAAATCTGTGAAAATTTCAAGTTCAATGAAAATGCCATTCGCAATATATTGAAATCTTCCTTATGATGTAGAATGTTTATGATTTTTTTTTATTGTTTTGAAATAATCGAACAATTTTTACATGTATTACATGTCATGATAGTGTGGCAGTGAATTTGTTTATAGAAAAACAAATCCGTCCATCCGTGCGACGGCATCGGTGGAACAGTGAAAAGAGTGGCCACAAGAGCCAGTTTATCAAAAAAGTACGGCCACACTGTAACAACAGCTCAAGATTTGTACAATTGGACAAAAAACCTAAATATACAAACACAGACAGAATATGAGGTAAAACAACTTCAAAGAAGGTTTGAAAGTGTCAAAACACTTCCAGGATCTCAAAATTTTCACGGATTTATTCAAAACGGAAATTTTCTCAAAATAAAAAAAATTTCTAATGGTGATATACAGTGGAATCCGGTTATAACGACCTCCAAGGGACCAACAAATCTGGTCGTTATATCCGGTTGTTCGTTATAACCGATTCATAGTTTTAAAGGTTTTAAAATACATGTGTGAAGTTCTAAAATACAAAATTTTTATTGCAAATCGTCCGTACATTAAAAAATTAAATTTATTTAATTTTTCTGCAGATATTGAGTAATCTTTGTTTTTTTGGATTTTTGGTGCAAGAACTCCTTTTCAATTTTCTTTTCAATTCTTAGCACAGCTTCTTTTGAAATCTCATCAAAAATGTTATTGAATAATAGGAATGAATTCAATGTCGTAATACCCCGAAGTGCTTCATTGACTGAAGGTATGACACAACCTGTTTCTGAAATTTTCCCCGATTTTAAAATTATGTATTGTGATGCATAAAACATTATTTACCAGTAGTATCTTCTTCATCTTTTTCCTCGATACTAAATTGTCGCCTAGCATTCATTGTGGAATTCACAGTATAAACTTCGAAATAAACTGAATTAACACAACGTAGATGCACAAAACTTTGACAGAACTGATTAGGGGAATTCCCGAAAAGTTCCAACTTTCATTTAATGACTTAAGCAAATGACGTTTAGAAGTGCAACAAGTTTGCAAATTGGGCAAAAACTAGGGTATCTGACATGGCGGCCAATTTAGAACATTTGTTAAAAACTTAATCTACCAGGTTTTGATTTTTTTCTATGAGATCTTAAGTTCCGGTCGTTATAAACGATATTTTTTCTGTTTTCGTAGAAAAAGGGGTCGTTGAAGCCGATATGTCGTTATAACCAATACCAAAACGCACAGAGTCTTATGGGCTCTGGCCGGGACCTAAGAAATGCGTCGTTAAAGCCGGTATGTCGTTATTACCGGTGTCGTTATAAGCGGATTCCACTGTATTTAAAACTTTTTCTTTTAAATGAATTTCTAATTAATTTTAATCTCCTGAAACTTTTGCAATAATATTATGTACATAAAACATAAAAACCAATCGAAAATCAGTAAAATAGATGAAAAATTTTGTATTCGATTTTTTTTGAATTTTTTTTAAAAATCAACAACGCATTTACCCCCAAATTTTATTTAGCGAATTTGTATGGTATAATGGTAAGTATTTACAGAAAAAAATTCAAAAGAAAAAAAAATGCCGTTTTCGAGATATTTTAAATTTTGTCACGAAATTGAATTTTACAATATGACGGTGAGGGGGAGGGAGTCAAAAAATATTTTTTTGTGACAAGGAAATTTAATTGCCTTTCCAAAATGTTCAATATCATCTCAATCGGTAAAGCCGTTCAAAAGTTACAAATTTTTAAAGTTTTTGTGATTTCCAGTTTTCGCCGACTTTGACCCCCTCCCCTCCGCCTACCGAACGTTATTCCTACAAACAAAAAAATACGGGTAACTTTTTTTTAAGTCCCTAACAACATCCAAATGAAAAAAGTTAAAAAAACAGAGGTGACTTCCAAGCTCCATACAAGTCGAGTATGAGTTGGTGTGGAATTCACCATACGTTGTTTTCCATAATCTCGTAAAGTTTTATTTTCCTTGGTTATTTTTATTTTTATCCGCAATCATTCTCCTACGTTCGGGAAATCAATATATAATGCCGGAAACTAACGAGCTGCGCATATCCATAGCGGATGCACGTAGCATGATCCCCGATTTCAACGGGAAATCAGAGGAGCTACACAGATTTCTGACATGCTGCGGCATGGTTGCCTCCACGGCAAGAACACCGGCAGATCAGCACTTAATACTAAGTATTATTAAGACTAAGCTGTCTGGCCCGGCCTATGACCTAGTCAAATTCGAGGAATTTGCCTCATGGACAGACTTAAAAAAAGAATTGGAGGAACAATTCCTAGATCGGCGTGAACCCGCGGACATACAGTCGGAGATATGTAAGCTCCGACAAGGTCCAAAGGAAGAGGTAAAGGATTTCGTAAGTAGGTCACGAAACCTTTTGGCGCTACTAAATAGTGCCACACGCACAGGGGACGCCGACGACGCGGTAAGGAAGCTAGAAAATGAAAAACTAGCGATCCGAGCGTTCGAAGACGGAATCCGAAATGATGGGCTCCGCATATTGGCAAAAACGGCTCGAAAGGCCACCCTCAAGGATTTGACAAATTACGTCATAGAGGAAGCCATCAGAATTCGTCCGATAGAGACAAACAGCAAGCCATCCGTCACAAAATGTGAGTTTTGTGGAAAAAACGGACATGGAATAGATCAGTGTTATCGGAAAAATCAACTCCCAAGTTTCAAGCCTGGAATACAGCAACCGGCAATAAAACGGGAAGTAAATAGCGTATTCTGTGGGTACTGCAGTCGCCCAAATCACGTTATTCGTGATTGCAGGACTCGCATGAGGGACCAGCAACTAAGGCAGCCACCCTTTCAAGGTAACACGGGGGGCCCAAGTCGAAACCTCAATCGACAACCCTACAATCAGTCTCAACAGACCCAAGGTTACGAACAAAATCGAGGACCAACTCCACGGTACCAGGGAAACAATAATCCAAGTCAACGACAGGGATTCCCGAGTAATAACCAGCGACAGGGTTATCAAAATAACCAAAATCCGCGACAAGGTTATCAAAATAACCAAAACCAACGACAGGGTTTTATGAATAATAACCCAAGTAGTAATTTCAATAGAGCTCCCAACCAAGGAAGAAATCCGCACGTCAACATGCTAAACGCAGATGACGACTCGGAAAACTCCAACGAGCGGGGTGAAATCACCGGAAGCCAGCCCCGCTGGAACCAACTCCGAGTAGAAGCCGATGTCCATCGCGGTTCAGAGTAACCATCCCGTTGATGGTTACCAAACGCAGTGTCATTGCCAAGATCCCTTTCGCCTCTACCAAACAAGCAGAGTTAATATGCTTGGTGGATACAGGCGCCGAAATTAGTTTGATGCAAGCAACCGCATTAAAAGACGAGTGTGCTCCACAAACTAACGAACAAATAAAACTAACAAGTATATTCGGAAATGACACGGAGACAAAGGGGATTCTAAATGAAACAATTCCAATATCTACGGGAGATTTGGATTTAAAAATTAAACACCCGTTCCATATTGTGGGACCGGAAGTTCAAATGCACTATGATGCATTAGTGGGAAACGATTTTCTTTTCCGATACAACGGAAAATTAAATTATTTAGAACAAACGTTGACAATATCAGTGCAACATTTGCAGAAAGAGAACCCAAACTTTGCAATTGACGCAGAGGGATTCTCTAATGCAGAAGTGGATATTGCAACTAACAATGAAAACGTGCCAAGGAAATCCATTGCCAACACTGAACAAAATACAAATAAAAATGTAGTAAGACCATCAGAGAATGGCAGCATAAATAAAAATGTAGTAAGACCATCAGAGAATGGCAGCATAAATAAAAATTTAGTAAGCCCATCAGAGAATGGCAGTATCAGAAAAAATTTAGTAAGCCCATCAGAGAATGGCAGCATAAATAAAAATGTAGTAAGCCCATCAGAGAATGGCAGCATAAATAAAAGGTTAGTAAGCCCATCAGAGAATGGCAGCATAATTACGCAAAGGCAAATGGAAAAACCTGGTAACCGTAACCAAATTAAATTAAATCCAAGAGACATCCTTACAGAAAAGGATCAGGAAATTATGACCGAAGAGGAATACGAACAAAGTCTGAGAACGGACGTTCCCACAAGGTCGCGAAAGATTATTCTTCCAGCTAGATCCAAGGTGGACACTCAGATTACAACCTCAATAAAAGGTAAAGCCTTATGCACGAAACAGGAAATTATTCCGGGAGTTTTCGTGGGCGACACTATAGTTCAGGCACGATCACATGCAGGCATTGCGTCGCAAGGTAAGGGAGCCGTTCCCGTTTACACCGTGACAGTGGCAATGTTGAACCTGAATGATCACGAAGTGACCATGGACGAGGCAGATGTAAGACTGAATTTTGAGAGCCTGGAGGATTTTAACCACCTGGGGGGAGAGTCGAACTATGACCAAATAAACGGGCGTCTACGCAAACTCAGACAAGCACTGAAGTTAGAGCACTGCAATAGTGAAGAGCATGATTCAATCGTAGAGTTATGTGAAGAGTACAATGACTTATTTTTTCTAGAAGGTGATCAACTCACTTACACCCATGCAACATTACATGACATTCCGACCAAATCTGGGCAACTCCCAATACATACTAAACCATACAGGTTACCCCAATCGCAAAAGGCGGAAATCAATCGACAGGTAGAGCAGATGCTCACCGACGGGCTAATTGAAGAAAGTCAGAGTCCCTGGAATTCACCACTACTACTGGTACCTAAGAAACCAGATAGCCAAGGAAATAAAAAATGGCGGGTAGTTGTGGACTACAGGAAGTTAAATAATATTACCGAGGGAGATGCTTTCCCCCTACCCAACATAACGGAAATTTTAAATCAATTGGGTAGAGCAAAAGTTTTTACTACATTAGATTTGGCAAGTGGGTATCACCAAATACAAGTGAACCCGAGTGATCGAGAAAAGACGGCATTTAGCACTCCGTACGGTCACTACCACTACAACCGTATGCCATTTGGATTGAAACGGGCCCCGGCAACATTCCAACGCCTGATGAATACAGTTTTGGCAGGATTGCAGGGTATAGAATGTTTCGTCTACTTGGATGATATTGTAGTATACGGTTATTCTCTACACGAGCATAATCAAAAGTTGAGGACAGTATTTGAACGACTACGCCAAAATAACCTTAAGTTACAACCAGATAAATGTCATTTCATGGGAAAACAAATAGCCTACCTGGGTCACGTAGTCGACGAATCCGGAGTACACCCAGACCCGGCAAAGTTAGAGGCCGTAAAAAATTTTCCGGTACCAAAAACTCAAAAGGATATAAAAAGCTTTTTGGGATTCGTTGGATATTACCGGAGATTCATAGAAAATTTCGCTAAAATAGCAAAGCCTCTCACTAAACTTCTTAAGAAAGACGTTCCATTTAAATGGGACGCGTTCTGTGACGAGTCATTCGAAACTTTAAAAGAAAAGTTAATATCTGAACCTGTATTAGCGTACCCAAACTTCGAGGAACCTTTCCTCATCACAACTGACGCTAGTAACTTCGCAATGGGAGCTGTGCTTTCCCAAGGTCCAATTGGAAAAGATCGACCCATTAGTTTCGCCAGTCGTTCACTGAATACAGCAGAGTGTAATTACTCTACTATAGAGAAAGAATTGTTAGCCATATTGTATGGAGTGGAGCAATTCCGACCCTACGTGTACGGTAATAAATTTTCAATAGTTACCGATCATAAGCCTCTAGTGTGGTTAATGAGTATTAAGGATCCCTCATCCAGACTAATGCGCTGGAGAATAAAATTAGAGGAATACGACTATACAATAATACACAAATCAGGGAAATATAACACCAACGCTGACGCTCTTAGTCGCGTTAGAAGGGAAGATTTGGCCAAAGAAGTGTCAATGGTAAAAACTCGAGGTCAAGCACAACGCGAGGTAGAAAGATGTGAAAATAACCTGACAGGCCCAAATGAGAACAATCGGACACAAGTTTCGATTACAAATGAAAGACTTGTTGACAACAAGCAACACAGGGTAAAATTCTTTGCGGTGACGAGCCCAGAAGAATTACCAAAAGGTGTGGGAACCACGATACCAAAAATAGGAGAAATTATTGAAACAAGAGTAAAAAATGAAAAATTTATAGTAGCAACGATCGTAATACCCCTACGAACCAGAAGAGATAAAGAACTCTTCGAAAAAACCATAAACACGTTCAAAGAAATAGTCATCAAGGAAAGAATGCAGGAACTACCCATTTCCTTACCAACAAAAGACAAGGAAAGTTTAGACCGTTCCATGGAAATTATCAAGCAAATCATATCGGCAAAATATATCAAAATCGTTCGATTATTCCTAAACCGGGTTATAACATTGGAAACTCAGGTGGAAATAGAGCAGGTAATAAAAGAATACCATGACTCGCCAATAGGTGGTCACCAAGGTGTAAACCGAACCATTAAAAGATTAAAGCGTGTTTACTACTGGGCAACGATGGCTCGGGACGTAAAAAATTACATAAACAAATGCGCATCGTGCCAAATGAACAAGGTTGTCCGACAACACCAAATACCAATGAAGATCACGAGTACGGCAAAACGCCCTTTTGAAAAAGTATTTCTGGACCTAGTTGGTCCCTTACCCCAAAGTTACACGGGAAACAAGTACATTCTCACATTTCAAGATGACCTAACAAAATTTTCCGAAGCAATGCCTGTAGCAAATATGGAAGCCAGAACGGTAGCAGAGAATTTTGTTACAAATATAGTATGTCGACATGGTATCCCAGAAACTATTCTGACGGATCAGGGAGCAAATTTTCTCAGCGAAATCTTTACAGAGACTTGTAAACTTCTCAATGCTCGTAAAGTACAAACGGCTCCTTATCACCCCCAGACCAACGGAGCTTTAGAACGTAGCCATAGAACTCTTACCGAGTATCTGCGTCACTACGTAAATAAGGACCAACAAAGTTGGGATAGTTGGTTGCCATACGCTATGTTAGTGTACAACACAACACCCCATAGCAGCACCAACCATACACCGTATGAACTACTATACGGGTACGAAGCAGAGCTTCCGGGAAAATTAAAATCTAGGCCGACCACAAATTATAACTACGAGAATTACGTAAACGAATTAAGAGCGCGATTACAATACGCACACGAAATAGCACGGGAAAGTATAAAAAAGAGCAAAAATACCTCTAAATTGTACTACGATAAAGGTACCAGGCCAGCAACTTTTAACGTTGGAGAAAAGGTACTAATCAAAAATTTCGCCCGACCAAATAAGTTCGCATCACTTTGGTCCGGTCCACATGAGGTTACTCATGTAAATTCACCTGAAAACACTACGCTTAAGATTAAGAATCGCGAAAAGGTGATTCATAACAACAATCTAAGGCATTTCATCGATTAACAAATGTATTAAACGTACCCTTATTTTGAAAAAAAAAAAAAAAAAAAGTTTTCGATTAAAACAGAATAGCGAAAATAAAAATGAAATAGAGTTTACGGAACAAGTGACAACTAAAAAAGAGGTGGCCCCTATTCCACTGTGTAGAGCAACCTAGCAATTATAAAATATAAAAAAAAAAAAAAATATATATGAATAAATAAATAATGTTTGTTTTAATTAAAGTTTGACAACACAAACAAATAAAAAAAAATTTATATGACAAAAGTTTAGAAAATAAAACGATTATAATATATAACGAAATATGGAAATAAATAGTAAAAAAAAAAAATATTATCAAATACAAAATAAATATTGTAACAAAATACATATATAAGCATTAAATTCAAGATTAGATAATTATAGCTGTTAAAACTAACTAAGAAAAAAAAAAACAAAAAAGATATATAACATAGATAACTAAAAGATAGAAAATAAAATGATTAGTCATAAAATTTTTGAAATTTGAGAAGCACTAAAGAAAGATCTAAAATATATATATATATAACAATAAATAAGTAATTGAGTCTATGAGAACTGCCCTGTATGGCTGATAGTAAATAAATAAATAATTAATTAGGAATATAGAGAAGAAAATATGTTACATTAATGTAAAACTCACTGAACTGATTCGAAACTTAAATCGTTTAAGAAAGTCAAACTTCATTTCATTTGTTCAACTTTCTTTTTTTAAGGGGAAAGGTGTCATAAGTGACCACCCACACGACTAGGTATAAACCATTTCATAGGGAATATCCTTCAAATCTAACGAAGTATGAGATATTCCCTTTGAAACAAGGAACAAATAGAAACATCCATAATTCGCATGATTTATGAATGTTTCCAAGAAAGTACATTTACGCAACCCGGAAAAGTACTGATCAATGACCCCGGTGTACGTAAATGACAAGCGCATCGAATTCCAATCAATATTGGCCAACATAAGTGGGTCACCAAAGTGCAAAAGACGCACATTTCGATACAATTCGATGTAGCAAGTATTGGCCAACATATGTCGGTCACACAAAGTGCAAAGATCCACACAAATTACCGAATACAATGTGCACTTGGAATTGCCCAACGTAAACAAACTGCGAAGGTAGCTCACGTTACCTCGCAACGTGATTTACGAAGCGGCCTAAATAAACAAGCTGCACATGTGTATTACACTCAAGCCGATGGAATGCATCGTTGGAAGTCCAACTGCAGCCAATCAGCTTTCGAGTGGACACTTAACGAAGTTTTTGATTGGCTATAAGCCAATCGATAAGGTGCTTCCAAAAGAAGGGAGTTCACCAATAAAAGGGCCATGACGGCCAATAGCGAAGCAGTAGTTCAATAGCAGATTAGCAGTAAGTTATGCTCAATAGCTAAGAAAGGTCAATTATTTTTGTGGAAAGATCAATTGTCAATAATGATCAGTGTTCGATGATAGTTGAATCAAGTTCAGTTAAAGTTAAGTTAAACTAAATTAAACTAAAATGTCAAGTTAAACTAAATTAAACTAAAATGTTAAGTTTAACTAAATTAAACGAAAATGTTAAGTTAAACTAAATAAATGAAGTGTTTGAATGTTCAGTTACAAGTTAAAAAGATACAATAAAAAAGAACCATAGGTGTTTTTTCTGATTAATCAACATTAGCCTAAACAATAACGTTATCAGGCGATAACAAATTTGGTGGCAGCGGTGGGATCCTGCGTGACAAAATAACGCAAATCCCCTACCAACGGAAAAGTGAGAAATTTTTTTTTTATAAAGTGAAAACCAATGAAAAATAAAGGAGAATTAACAGATCTGGTTACATACTAAAGAATGGATCCTGAGGACGAAATAATAAAGTACGTCGCTTAATAATATCTATAAATGTGTAGATTCTAACTAAATAACTTAAAGTGCTTCAAAATAAACTGCCGAGGCAGTATAAATAGAACGACGAAGAGCAACGGAAACTGTCGAGGCAGTATAAATAGAGCGTCGATAAAGAAATGAGCTGCAACATCATTACAGTAGACGAGGACGTCACCCAAGATTGGAACATCTCGGTCTCCATAAAAAAGGAATTGGAAGCCTACAAGAAGGCAGGAGCACTCAACTTTAGCTACTGGCTAGAAGAAGAAACAACAACAACGGCGACAGCAGCAACAACGGCAACAACAACAACAACCGCAACAACGGCGACAAAAACAACAACAGCGACAACAACCAAATCAGAAAAGATGGAGGGAAATCTTGCGTAAGTCTAGAATATAAGTCTCTACAGTATAAGTAAAATTTTTACATATAGAAAAAAAAAGAGAAAAAAAAATGCAAATTTTCCATAAACAAAAGTTTTAGAATAAAGGAAAGAAATCATTATCCATTTATAAAAAAAAGGGAGAAATTAATCATTATAGATATGTTGAAATTAAAATAAATAAGGTTCCCTTTTTATAATAACAATAGATAATAAAAGTATCAGCCAAATTTTCTGGAAGTATCCAAATTTTTTTGTTGTCTTGTCAAATAAAAAATTAAAATAAACAATACGTAACAGGCAAAATTTTTTTTTTTAGTAAGTCAAAGTAAAATAAGAATACGTTGTTTTCCATAATCTCGTAAAGTTTTATTTTCCTTGGTTATTTTTATTTTTATCCGCAATCATTCTCCTACGTTCGGGAAATCAATATATAATGCCGGAAACTAACGAGCTGCGCATATCCATAGCGGATGCACGTAGCATGATCCCCGATTTCAACGGGAAATCAGAGGAGCTACACAGATTTCTGACATGCTGCGGCATGGTTGCCTCCACGGCAAGAACACCGGCAGATCAGCACTTAATACTAAGTATTATTAAGACTAAGCTGTCTGGTCCGGCCTATGACCTAGTCAAATTCGAGGAATTTGCCTCATGGACAGACTTAAAAAAAGAATTGGAGGAACAATTCCTAGATCGGCGTGAACCCGCGGACATACAGTCGGAGATATGTAAGCTCCGACAAGGTCCAAAGGAAGAGGTAAAGGATTTCGTAAGTAGGTCACGAAACCTTTTGGCGCTACTAAATAGTGCCACACGCACAGGGGACGCCGACAACGCGGTAAGGAAGCTAGAAAATGAAAAACTAGCGATCCGAGCGTTCGAAGACGGAATCCGAAATGATGGGCTCCGCATATTGGCAAAAACGGCTCGAAAGGCCACCCTCAAGGAGTTGACAAATTACGTCATAGAGGAAGCCATCAGAATTCGTCCGATAGAGACAAACAGCAAGCCATCCGTCACAAAATGTGAGTTTTGTGGAAAAAACGGACATGGAATAGATCAGTGTTATCGGAAAAATCAACTCCCAAGTTTCAAGCCTGGAATACAGCAACCGGCAATAAAACGGGAAGTAAATAGCGTATTCTGTGGGTACTGCAGTCGCCCAAATCACGTTATTCGTGATTGCAGGACTCGCATGAGGGACCAGCAACTAAGGCAGCCACCCTTTCAAGGTAACACGGGGGGCCCAAGTCGAAACCTCAATCGACAACCCTACAATCAGTCTCAACAGACCCAAGGTTACGAACAAAATCGAGGACCAACTCCACGGTACCAGGGAAACAATAATCCAAGTCAACGACAGGGATTCCCGAGTAATAACCAGCGACAGGGTTATCAAAATAACCAAAATCCGCGACAAGGTTATCAAAATAACCAAAACCAACGACAGGGTTTTATGAATAATAACTCAAGTAGTAATTTCAATAGAGCTCCCAACCAAGGAAGAAATCCGCACGTCAACATGCTAAACGCAGATGACGACTCGGAAAACTCCAACGAGCGGGGTGGAATCACCGGAAGCCAGCCCCGCTGGAACCAACTCCGAGTAGAAGCCGATGTCCATCGCGGTTCAGAGTAACCATCCCGTTGATGGTTACCAAACGCAGTGTCATTGCCAAGATCCCTTTCGCCTCTACCAAACAAGCAGAGTTAATATGCTTGGTGGATACAGGCGCCGAAATTAGTTTGATGCAAGCAACCGCATTAAAAGACGAGTGTGCTCCACAAACTAACGAACAAATAAAACTAACAAGTATATTCGGAAATGACACGGAGACAAAGGGGATTCTAAATGAAACAATTCCAATATCTACGGGAGATTTGGATTTAAAAATTAAACACCCGTTCCATATTGTGGGACCGGAAGTTCAAATGCACTATGATGCATTAGTGGGAAACGATTTTCTTTTCCGATACAACGGAAAATTAAATTATTTAGAACAAACGTTGACAATATCAGTGCAACATTTGCAGAAAGAGAACCCAAACTTTGCAATTGACGCAGAGGGATTCTCTAATGCAGAAGTGGATATTGCAACTAACAATGAAAACGTGCCAAGGAAATCCATTGCCAACACTGAACAAAATACAAATAAAAATGTAGTAAGACCATCAGAGAATGGCAGCATAAATAAAAATGTAGTAAGACCATCAGAGAATGGCAGCATAAATAAAAATTTAGTAAGCCCATCAGAGAATGGCAGTATCAGAAAAAATTTAGTAAGCCCATCAGAGAATGGCAGCATAAATAAAAATGTAGTAAGCCCATCAGAGAATGGCAGCATAAATAAAAGGTTAGTAAGCCCATCAGAGAATGGCAGCATAATTACGCAAAGGCAAATGGAAAAACCTGGTAACCGTAACCAAATTAAATTAAATCCAAGAGACATCCTTACAGAAAAGGATCAGGAAATTATGACCGAAGAGGAATACGAACAAAGTCTGAGAACGGACGTTCCCACAAGGTCGCGAAAGATTATTCTTCCAGCTAGATCCAAGGTGGACACTCAGATTACAACCTCAATAAAAGGTAAAGCCTTATGCACGAAACAGGAAATTATTCCGGGAGTTTTCGTGGGCGACACTATAGTTCAGGCACGATCACATGCAGGCATTGCGTCGCAAGGTAAGGGAGCCGTTCCCGTTTACACCGTGACAGTGGCAATGTTGAACCTGAATGATCACGAAGTGACCATGGACGAGGGAGATGTAAGACTGAATTTTGAGAGCCTGGAGGATTTTAACCACCTGGGGGAGAGTCGAACTATGACCAAATAAACGGGCGTCTACGCAAACTCAGACAAGCACTGAAGTTAGAGCACTGCAATAGTGAAGAGCATGATTCAATCGTAGAGTTATGTGAAGAGTACAATGACTTATTTTTTCTAGAAGGTGATCAACTCACTTACACCCATGCAACATTACATGACATTCCGACCAAATCTGGGCAACTCCCAATACATACTAAACCATACAGGTTACCCCAATCGCAAAAGGCGGAAATCAATCGACAGGTAGAGCAGATGCTCACCGACGGGCTAATTGAAGAAAGTCAGAGTCCCTGGAATTCACCACTACTACTGGTACCTAAGAAACCAGATAGCCAAGGAAATAAAAAATGGCGGGTAGTTGTGGACTACAGGAAGTTAAATAATATTACCGAGGGAGATGCTTTCCCCCTACCCAACATAACGGAAATTTTAAATCAATTGGGTAGAGCAAAAGTTTTTACTACATTAGATTTGGCAAGTGGGTATCACCAAATACAAGTGAACCCGAGTGATCGAGAAAAGACGGCATTTAGCACTCCGTACGGTCACTACCACTACAACCGTATGCCATTTGGATTGAAACGGGCCCCGGCAACATTCCAACGCCTGATGAATACAGTTTTGGCAGGATTGCAGGGTATAGAATGTTTCGTCTACTTGGATGATATTGTAGTATACGGTTATTCTCTACACGAGCATAATCAAAAGTTGAGGACAGTATTTGAACGACTACGCCAAAATAACCTTAAGTTACAACCAGATAAATGTCATTTCATGGGAAAACAAATAGCCTACCTGGGTCACGTAGTCGACGAATCCGGAGTACACCCAGACCCGGCAAAGTTAGAGGCCGTAAAAAATTTTCCGGTACCAAAAACTCAAAAGGATATAAAAAGCTTTTTGGGATTCGTTGGATATTACCGGAGATTCATAGAAAATTTCGCTAAAATAGCAAAGCCTCTCACTAAACTTCTTAAGAAAGACGTTCCATTTAAATGGGACGCGTTCTGTGACGAGTCATTCGAAACTTTAAAAGAAAAGTTAATATCTGAACCTGTATTAGCGTACCCAAACTTCGAGGAACCTTTCCTCATCACAACTGACGCTAGTAACTTCGCAATGGGAGCTGTGCTTTCCCAAGGTCCAATTGGAAAAGATCGACCCATTAGTTTCGCCAGTCGTTCACTGAATACAGCAGAGCGTAATTACTCTACTATAGAGAAAGAATTGTTAGCCATATTGTATGGAGTGGAGCAATTCCGACCCTACGTGTACGGTAATAAATTTTCAATAGTTACCGATCATAAGCCTCTAGTGTGGTTAATGAGTATTAAGGATCCCTCATCCAGACTAATGCGCTGGAGAATAAAATTAGAGGAATACGACTATACAATAATACACAAATCAGGGAAATATAACACCAACGCTGACGCTCTTAGTCGCGTTAGAAGGGAAGATTTGGCCAAAGAAGTGTCAATGGTAAAAACTCGAGGTCAAGCACAACGCGAGGTAGAAAGATGTGAAAATAACCTGACAGGCCCAAATGAGAACAATCGGACACAAGTTTCGATTACAAATGAAAGACTTGTTGACAACAAGCAACACAGGGTAAAATTCTTTGCGGTGACGAGCCCAGAAGAATTACCAAAAGGTGTGGGAACCACGATACCAAAAATAGGAGAAATTATTGAAACAAGAGTAAAAAATGAAAAATTTATAGTAGCAACGATCGTAATACCCCTACGAACCAGAAGAGATAAAGAACTCTTCGAAAAAACCATAAACACGTTCAAAGAAATAGTCATCAAGGAAAGAATGCAGGAACTACCCATTTCCTTACCAACAAAAGACAAGGAAAGTTTAGACCGTTCCATGGAAATTATCAAGCAAATCATATCGGCAAAATATATCAAAATCGTTCGATTATTCCTAAACCGGGTTATAACATTGGAAACTCAGGTGGAAATAGAGCAGGTAATAAAAGAATACCATGACTCGCCAATAGGTGGTCACCAAGGTGTAAACCGAACCATTAAAAGATTAAAGCGTGTTTACTACTGGGCAACGATGGCTCGGGACGTAAAAAATTACATAAACAAATGCGCATCGTGCCAAATGAACAAGGTTGTCCGACAACACCAAATACCAATGAAGATCACGAGTACGGCAAAACGCCCTTTTGAAAAAGTATTTCTGGACCTAGTTGGTCCCTTACCCCAAAGTTACACGGGAAACAAGTACATTCTCACATTTCAAGATGACCTAACAAAATTTTCCGAAGCAATGCCTGTAGCAAATATGGAAGCCAGAACGGTAGCAGAGAATTTTGTTACAAATATAGTATGTCGACATGGTATCCCAGAAACTATTCTGACGGATCAGGGAGCAAATTTTCTCAGCGAAATCTTTACAGAGACTTGTAAACTTCTCAATGCTCGTAAAGTACAAACGGCTCCTTATCACCCCCAGACCAACGGAGCTTTAGAACGTAGCCATAGAACTCTTACCGAGTATCTGCGTCACTACGTAAATAAGGACCAACAAAGTTGGGATAGTTGGTTGCCATACGCTATGTTAGTGTACAACACAACACCCCATAGCAGCACCAACCATACACCGTATGAACTACTATACGGGTACGAAGCAGAGCTTCCGGGAAAATTAAAATCTAGGCCGACCACAAATTATAACTACGAGAATTACGTAAACGAATTAAGAGCGCGATTACAATACGCACACGAAATAGCACGGGAAAGTATAAAAAAGAGCAAAAATACCTCTAAATTGTACTACGATAAAGGTACCAGGCCAGCAACTTTTAACGTTGGAGAAAAGGTACTAATCAAAAATTTCGCCCGACCAAATAAGTTCGCATCACTTTGGTCCGGTCCACATGAGGTTACTCATGTAAATTCACCTGAAAACACTACGCTTAAGATTAAGAATCGCGAAAAGGTGATTCATAACAACAATCTAAGGCATTTCATCGATTAACAAATGTATTAAACGTACCCTTATTTTGAAAAAAAAAAAAAAAAAAAAGTTTTCGATTAAAACAGAATAGCGAAAATAAAAATGAAATAGAGTTTACGGAACAAGTGACAACTAAAAAAGAGGTGGCCCCTATTCCACTGTGTAGAGCAACCTAGCAATTATAAAATATAAAAAAAAAAAAAAATATATATGAATAAATAAATAATGTTTGTTTTAATTAAAGTTTGACAACACAAACAAATAAAAAAAAATTTATATGACAAAAGTTTAGAAAATAAAACGATTATAATATATAACGAAATATGGAAATAAATAGTAAAAAAAAAAATATTATCAAATACAAAATAAATATTGTAACAAAATACATATATAAGCATTAAATTCAAGATTAGATAATTATAGCTGTTAAAACTAACTAAGAAAAAAAAAAAACAAAAAAGATATATAACATAGATAACTAAAAGATAGAAAATAAAATGATTAGTCATAAAATTTTTGAAATTTGAGAAGCACTAAAGAAAGATCTAAAATATATATATATATAACAATAAATAAGTAATTGAGTCTATGAGAACTGCCCTGTATGGCTGATAGTAAATAAATAAATAATTAATTAGGAATATAGAGAAGAAAATATGTTACATTAATGTAAAACTCACTGAACTGATTCGAAACTTAAATCGTTTAAGAAAGTCAAACTTCATTTCATTTGTTCAACTTTCTTTTTTTAAGGGGAAAGGTGTCATAAGTGACCACCCACACGACTAGGTATAAACCATTTCATAGGGAATATCCTTCAAATCTAACGAAGTATGAGATATTCCCTTTGAAACAAGGAACAAATAGAAACATCCATAATTCGCATGATTTATGAATGTTTCCAAGAAAGTACATTTACGCAACCCGGAAAAGTACTGATCAATGACCCCGGTGTACGTAAATGACAAGCGCATCGAATTCCAATCAATATTGGCCAACATAAGTGGGTCACCAAAGTGCAAAAGACGCACATTTCGATACAATTCGATGTAGCAAGTATTGGCCAACATATGTCGGTCACACAAAGTGCAAAGATCCACACAAATTACCGAATACAATGTGCACTTGGAATTGCCCAACGTAAACAAACTGCGAAGGTAGCTCACGTTACCTCGCAACGTGATTTACGAAGCGGCCTAAATAAACAAGCTGCACATGTGTATTACACTCAAGCCGATGGAATGCATCGTTGGAAGTCCAACTGCAGCCAATCAGCTTTCGAGTGGACACTTAACGAAGTTTTTGATTGGCTATAAGCCAATCGATAAGGTGCTTCCAAAAGAAGGGAGTTCACCAATAAAAGGGCCATGACGGCCAATAGCGAAGCAGTAGTTCAATAGCAGATTAGCAGTAAGTTATGCTCAATAGCTAAGAAAGGTCAATTATTTTTGTGGAAAGATCAATTGTCAATAATGATCAGTGTTCGATGATAGTTGAATCAAGTTCAGTTAAAGTTAAGTTAAACTAAATTAAACTAAAATGTTAAGTTAAACTAAATTAAACTAAAATGTTAAGTTTAACTAAATTAAACGAAAATGTTAAGTTAAACTAAATAAATGAAGTGTTTGAATGTTCAGTTACAAGTTAAAAAGATACAATAAATAAAAAAAAATTTTAAAAAAAAAGCTTTTATTAAAAAAGAATGCACTAAAAAGAAAAAAATAATTTTCTGGACGCTGTGTATCACAAATATAAAAGCTTTTAAAAAGCGAGATAAATTTTTATTTTATTGTTTTATGCTTTATCTCGCTTTTTAAAAGCTTTAACAGCGTCCAGAAAATTATTTTTTTCTTTTTAGTGCATTCTTTTTTAATAAAAGCTTTTTTTTTAAAAATTTTTTTTAATTTTTTTTTATTCTGTTCTTTTTAGTCTTCGAATATATATCCTTACATTTGAGATGTCCTTACAGGCTTTCTAACTTGAGAATCGTATTCAGCGACCCCAAAAACCCCCAGAATAGATTTTTTTCCGGAAAATTTGGAGAAAGGGATAATCACGTTATCCTTACAGGACCTTCCGTTATCCTTACAGACTTTTTAATGGCAGATTCGGATTTAGCGACCTCAAAAACCCCCAGAATAGATTTTTTTCCGGAAAATTTGGAGAAAAGGATAATCACTTTATCCTTACAGGACCTTCCGTTATCCTTACAGAGTTTTTAATGACAGATTCGGATTCAGCGACCCCAAAAACCCCCTGAATAGATTTTTTTCCGGAAAATTTGGAGAAAAGGATAATCACGTTATCCTTACAGGACCTTCCGTTATCCTTACTGACTTTTTAATAACAGATTCGGATTCAGCGATCCCAAAAACCCCCAGAATAGATTTTTTTTCCGAAAAATTTGGAGAAAAGGATAATCACGTTATCCTTACAGGACCTTCCGTTATCCTTATTGACTTTTTAATGACAGATTCGGATTCAGCGACCCCAAAAACCCCCAGAATAGATTTTTTTCCGGAAAATTTAGAGAAAAGGATAATCACGTTATCCTTACAGGACCTTCCGTTATCCTTACTGACTTTTTAATGACAGATTCGGATTCAGCGACCCCAAAGACCCCCAGAATAGATTTTTTTCTGGAAAATTTGGAGAAAAGGATAATCACGTTATCCTTACAGGACGTTCCGTTATCCTTACTGACTTTTTAATGTCAGATTCGGATTCAGCGACCCCAAAAACCCCCTGAATAGATTTTTTTCCGGAAAATTTGGAGAAAAGGATAATCACGTTATCCTTACAGGACCTTCCGTTATCCTTACAAGGACGAAGTAGTAAAAATATTGTATTGTCATCGGACTTATATAAGTGTGCAAAATTTCAAGTCAATCGGACAAGTAGAAGTGGGTCAAAATTTGATTGCAAGATTTGACCCCGACAAACAAACAAACAAACAGACAAACAAACAGACAAGATAGCGAGCTAAATAAAAGCTTTTAAAAAGAACCATAGGTGTTTTTTCTGATTAATCAACATTAGCCTAAACAATAACGTTATCAGGCGATAACAGAGACGTGAAATTTGTTCAAGAAAAGAAAATGAATACTAGCGATATTAATATTGGAATGGAATCAAAATCACATATTTTTGAAAGAGAAATAGATGAAGTATCAGATACAGGTACATTGCAACAAATTGATTTTCAAGAAGAATCAGATGAATACTCAAATGATGTAGAAAATAGACGATCTGAGAGAATAAATAAAGGAGTTCCACCAACGTGATACATAGAAGTAATTAATTCAATGACAGTAAGTCACAATAAAGATCCGATAACTTATGATGAAGCTATTGCAAGTTCTGAAGCAGACCAATGGAAGACTGCAATGAATGAAGAAATTGAAAGTTTGTTAATTTTTGGGACATGGAAGCTAGTGGAACCACCTCAAAGTGTTAATCTTATTGGTTGCAAATGGATATACAAAACTAAAACTGATCAACAAGGAAGAATAATAAGGTACAAAGCAAGACTAGTAGCTCAAGGATTTTTACAAAAATATGGACAAGATTATGATGAGGTTTTCGCACCGGTAGCTAATCCATTGACTTTAAAAGTTTTACTTACTGTGGCAGGAAAGATGAAAATGAAAGTAAATCATTATGATATACAAACGGCAAATTTGAATGGCGATCTTTCACATGAAATTTATATGAAACAACCAAAAGGATTTGAATCAAATAAAAAGTTAGTTTGTAAACTTGTGAAAAATCTTTATGGTTTGAAACAAGGAGCTAAAGAATGGAATAAAAAGTTTGATCAAGTAATGAAATTGCAAGCTTATTTTCAAAGTGAAAATGACGCATGTTTATATATCAAGAAAAAGAATGATAATTCAATTTTTATTCTAAATCATGTAGATGATATTGTTGTTGCAACTACGGATAACAAATTAATAGCAGATTTTGAAACGAAAGTAAATAAACATTTTACAATGAAAAATTTAGGAGATTTAAAGTACTATCTAGGAATACAATTTGAGAGAGATAAAAATGGTATTTTTCATATGTACAGGGTGGGCCAGAATAGACGCAGGGGTTTGAAGTCTTTATAACTTTTTTTTTATTTTTTTTCAGCATTTTGTTAAAAAGACTTGGGCAATTTAAAATGGACCTGTACACAATAGAACAACGAACCGGTGGGCGGTGGGCTCAATGGCTCTTTTACGGGACATGTTTGGCGGACGCATTATTTCGAAAAGTTGCGATTTCAATTGGCCTCCGCGTTCACCTGATTTAACGACTCCAGATTGTTTCCTTGGGGATATTTGAAAGAAAAGGTGTACGTCAACAAGCCAATCGAGGCCATAACACGAAAGGTTGTGGAAAATGTCTTGGAAAGAGCACGGAATTGCGAAGCAGAAAATGGCCACCACTTGCGGGATATAATTTTCCATGTTTAGACCAAAAATATTCCCCATCAATCAACTACATGTATTTGAAAAAAAAATTATAGGTTTCGCTAAAATAAAAAAATTATAAAGAATTCAAACCCCCGCGTCTATTCTGGTATCAAGAAAAATACATTAACAACAAACTTCATGAATTTAATTTAACTGATGCTAAAAAATCAATAATTCCGATGAATACAAGATATATTAAGCAAAATTTTGATTTGGAAAAAAATAAAACTTAATGATGTATGTATATAGAAGCGCTATTGGATCGCTTTTATCTTTATCAACAAATACTAGACCAGATATTTCAATAGCTACTTCAAATTTGGCAAGAAGAGTCAGTCAACCTAGGAATTGTGATTGGACAGAAGTAAAGAGAGTATTGAGATTTTAATAAACAACAAAGAAATTCAAACTGAAATTAGGAAATGAAAATAAAAACCTTATAGTATATGTAGATTCTGATTGGGCTGGAGATAATGAAAATTGAATTCTGGTTATTGTTTCATTTTTTGTGGAGCACTAATTGGATGGAAAAGCAGAAAACAATCAACTGTTTCACTCTCAACTACTGAAGCTGAATTTATTGCATTTGCAGAAGCAGCTCGAGATGCAATATGGGTCAAACGAATTCTAAACGATTTTGGACAAAATATTCAATTAAATTTTTTGAAGATAATCAAAGTTGCATCAAATTGTTACAAAATAATTATTCAAGTCAAAGATGACATAAAATATAAATTTGTACAAAATTTAGTTGCAGAAAATGAAATTGAAGTTGAATATTTGGAAACTGAAAATATGATTGCAGATATATGTACTTACAAAACCTTTAGACAGTATAAAGTTAAAAAAATTTTGTGAAGAATTTGGACTAATTGAGACGTTGTAAACATTGAGAAGGGGTGTTAAATATGTAATACAATGTTTAGCAATTCAAATACAAAATACTTAGCTCAAATGTTTGTAATACATCAAGTAATCGAAAATGTCAAATTATTGTTAAAGTAAAATATTTTTCCAATTATAATTTGTAATTGTTAACAGTCGAACGTGTTTTAATTTAAACTGCGGAATTCTATATATTGAAACCACACGCTGGGAAACAATTCTTAAGTGCCGTTTGCACCAACAAAACTTAGCAACTTATGTACAACTTAAAAAATTTAAGTCGAAGAATTTCTACGGTTTAAGTAGGCTAACAACAACTTAATTTTTTAAGAATAATACGCGCAAACGGGCCTTAAAGCATTTAATTCATCACTATGCACTCTACGCGTGTGAGGCAAGTTCCATAATATAAGCCTCATCAATGTTCACAGTCCTACAGAAGAGGCGTCATTCGAGGAAAGGGAAGCCTTCTACCAATATGTGGAGAGGATCCTAGACGCCTGTCCATCTTTGGTGATTTCCACGCGAAAGTAGGACGAGAGCCAATATTCAGGAGACACATTGACACTCATAGTTTGCACAAGCACACCAATGACAATGAGCAACAGACAATAGAGCTAGCAGCATCTAAGAACTTGGTCGTTGCTAGTACACGGTTTGCGCGGAAAGATATCCATAAGGCCACCTGGGTATCACCGGACGGGGTCACTCGCAACCAAGCCGCCACTACTCGGGCCTGATGCAGATAAGGACGTACCGCGGGGCCAATATCGACTCGGATCACTATGTTGTTGGTGTAGTGGTTCGAGCAATGATTACGGTACAGAAAAGGACAAAGATTATGCATCGAAATCAGGTGAGACTCAACACGGCTGCTCTAAAGGACAAAGCTGTCAGACGGAACTATGGCAGATACGTCGAGTCCACTCTTGTTCAAAACCTTGAAGGAGAGGGGCCCGACACTAAAAACACCTGGACACGCATCCGAGATATTGTCATTGAGTCAGCCGAGGCAGCAGTCGTAGACCAGTTCGGAACGACTGGTTCGATGGTGAATACAAACTAATAACTGAACAAAAGAATGCTGCATACCGAGCATTGCAGCAATCTAGACAAACGCGGGCACGCGTAGAGAGATATAAAGTGCTCAGACGACCAGTAAAAAGAATCCACAGACGCAAAAAGGAAGCCTGAGAAACAGCAACCGCCTGTTAATTTGAAAAGTGCAGAGAACAAGGACCGCATCAGGTGCGAAAGTTCTACCAAATTATACGCAAGATGGGGCAATACACACCTCATAGCACTACTTGCAAGGACAAAGAGAGAAATCTGGTTACCGATCTGGAAAGTATTCTGGAACGATGGGAAGAGCACTTCAATGAATTCCTGAATGGTCAGCTCGATGAAGACATGGAGACCCCGCCATTGAATCAAACTGAGTCCGAGCTACAGCCACCAAGCTTGGATGAAACAGTTAATGCGATCCGTCGACCTAAAAACAATATAGCGGCCGGAGTAGACGGGATTACAGCAGAGCTGATCAAGGATGGCGGCCCGGAAGTACACCGACCAGTTCATAAGGTTATAGGGCGTGTGTGGGATGAGGAAACGATGCCAGACAAGTGGAAGAGAGATATCATATGTCCCATACATAAAAAGGGGAGTATCATGGAGTGCAGCAATTACGTTGTTGAGTACCGCCTATAAGATACTCTGCTCTATCCTGCAATGGAGGATTTCTGCATTCGTGAATAAAACCGTTGATTCATACCAATGCGGCTTTAAACCAGGAAAATCAACAACAGATTAGATTTTCACCCTTAGGCAGGCGATGGAAAAATGCCTAGAGCACGGTGTAGTGCTACACAACATCTTCACAGACTTTAAAGCAGCCTATGATAGCATAGTCAGGGTAGAACTTTATAAAGCCATGAGAGAATTCGGCATCCCAAATAAATTAATAAGAGGATGACCATAACCAGTATATCAAGCCGGGTGAAAGTGGCCGGATCACTGTCCCGCCCAATTACCATCCAAAACGGGCTCAAACAAGGGGATGGTTTGGCTTGCATCCTCTTCAACCTGGATTTAGAAAAGGTGATCCACGACTCGGAAATTGCGACAAGAGGAACTATCCTCTACAAGTCGATACAACTCCTAGCATACCCTGACGACATTGACATCATGGGCAGATCTACTGGATCTGTTGAAGAAGCTTTCATACAGATTGAACGGGCGGCAGACAATCTGGGGCTGCACATAAACGAAAGCAAAACTAAGTATATGTTGGCATTGTCAGCGTCAAATCAACGATCGGATATTGGTCAAAATATATTGGTCAAGGTAGGAAATCACGATCTTGAAGTTGCACGAAGCTTCAACTACCTAGGTTCAAAAGTAGCAGCCGACAACAACCTAAAAGAAAAAATCCGCGCACGGTTACTTAAAAACAACAAAACCTACTACACCTTATCAAAGCTCTTCAGGTCTAAAAACCTAACTAAAATAACCAAACTGCACCTACACTGGACCCTTCTGCCAGTCCTCATGTATTCCTCTGAGACTTGGGTACTAAGCCGCGATTAAGAGGAAGATATTCAGAATGATCTTTAGCCCCATACATGAGTAAAGGATTTACTAATGGAATTCCTATTTAGTTGAGATTACAGGATAAAGATAAAACACGTCTAGCCTCGGTGAATACTTGAGTAGAGAAGAGCGAAACACTCTCGTTTTATTATATAGCCGTTTGTTCTTACATTTGGTGTTGCCAACTGCAACTTACATTCCAATACTCTCCCTGAATTGACAATTGTCTTTCTATAGATTACAAAAAATTATTTACAATGTTCAATTCACTCAAACAAATTTCAAACAATGAGAGTTCCTTTCTAAATTAAAGTAAAGAGTGAAAATATAAAATAAACTTAAATAGTATGTGCATCAAAAAAGTATTAGCTAATGGCTTCAAAAAGAATTGTTTCAATTTAATCCAAACATTTTTGAAAATAAATTTAATTTGACGCTTGACACTGGCTTCGTTAGCACGTCGGCTGGCATTTCATTTGTTGCCAAATAAATTAAATCAACAACTTTCCTATGGACCTTTTGATGCACAAATTTTTCCTTTATATCAATGTGTTTGGTTCTGGCTGAATATGTATTATTTATGGCAAAATTTATGGCACCTAAATTATCGCAATACAATTAAGTTATGGACGGTGAATTTACAAAAATTTCTTTTTCAATTTTCTTTAGCCATATGCATTCTTGTATCGCTGCGGTCATTGATATAAATTCAGCTTCTGTAGTGGATATCGCGACGGTTTGTTGTCGTTTTGAGCACCATGAAATGGCACCACCTTGCAATGTGAATACATAGCCAGTGGTGGACTTGCGTTCGTCTTCATCACTAGCCCAATCAGCATCACAATATCCTTAAAGTTCAGTCGGTTGCTTTGTATACGTGATCTTCCTGTCAATTGTGCCTTTTAAATAGCGTAAGACACGTTTCGCTGCTGCCCAATGCGCTTTACCTGGGTTTTCATTGTAGCGACTCAGTACGTTCACGGCAAAGCAAATATCGGGCCTTGATACTTGTACACAAAATAGTAACGAGCCCACCAATTGACGATATAGCACACTCAGCATCTCCTTTGTCTCTTCTCATTGCTCGGACACATTCGTTTCGTTAATTTTTGGTTTACATCCAATGGTGCCGCCAACGCATTGCAGTCACTCATGTTAAAACGGGACAAAAGATCTTGGATATATTGAGTTTGATCAAGAGAAACTGTACCTGATTTTCTGTCACGAGTCACACGAATACCAAGCACTGATGATATCTCTCCCATATCTTTCATTTTGAACTGCGCAAACAGTACCTTTGTGAGCCTTTTTTCCATTTCGTTGTTGTTGGAAAATATAATTATGTCGTCTACATAAATTGCGACGATGAATATGCAGTCACCTTCAACCAAATAGTACACGCACTGATCAGTCGATGAGCGCTTCAATCCAAAATTCAGCAACACTTGATTCAATGTTGAATTCCACACTCGACTCGATTGTTTGAGCCCATAAATTGACTTAACAAGCTTGCATACGCGTTTCGATCCATCGCTGAATCCTTCTGGTTGAGTCATATAAATTTCCTCATCAAGTGTACCATGAAGGAAAGCTGTCACGACATCCAACTGTCTGATATTTAGGTCTAGTTTAGCTGCAACTGCCATCAAATATCGAATCGTTGTGAATCGAACTATCGGAGAAAACGTTTCATGATAGTCGATACCTTCAATTTGCGTATAGCCTTTTGCAACTAATCTCGCTTTGTGACGAATTACATTTCCTTGAGTGTCTCGTTTTGTTTTATACACCCATTTACACTTGATTGGCAATTTACCTGGCGGTAGCTCGACCAATTTCCACGTTTGATTCGCCTGTAGTGAATCAAACTCTTCCTTCATCGCATCCTTCCACAAATCGACGCTCTCACTCGAAACGGCTTGCTTAAATGTGGATGGATCGCATGACATAAATGCATAAGCAAACGTCGCATAGTTCGGTTTCGGTTTGTTTGCAATTCGAGCTGATTTTTGTCTCACAACGGGCGTTGAATCGACGATTTCGTTAAGCGCTGTTTCTTCTGCGTCGTCGTCGTCATCAATGTCGTCGTCATCGTCGCTCTCAGTCGTTGACGTTGCCACTGGATCAGTTGAACCATTCAAACTTTGCAATGAACTACTCTGTGACACAGTATGTGAATCATTTGATGCCAAATCGGGTTGACTTTGCTGCACATCCTCCTCTGATTCACTACTGTCATTCACTTCCTCCTCATCTTTGGAATATTCCAAACAATAATTAATATCATTTATTTCAGAATCAGTTACCTGACTATGTACACTTGATTCCATGAAGATGACATCTCTGCTCGATATGATTGTTTTTGTTTGTTTGTTGTAAAGCCGATAAGCTTTGGCATCGCTCGCATATCCAACAAAAATGCACTCGTTCGACTTGTCATCCAGCTTCTTACGTTTTACAGCTGGAACTTGAGCAAACGCTTTACAACCAAAAACCTTCAATAGAGATAAATTTGGTTTTTGCTTCGACCAAATTTCTTCTGGCGACTTCACACCACTGCCTTTGCACGGCACTCGATTCATGATGTATGTCGCCGTCGCTACAGCCTCTGCCCAGAATGCCTTGGATACACCCGAATCGATTAACATACAGCGCACTTTTTCTAAAATCGTTCGATTCATGCGCTCGACCACTCCGTTTTGTTGAGGAGTGTACACTGCCGTCTTTTGCTGTAAAATGCCATTGTATTCACAATACCGTTTGAACGCATTACTATAATATTCGGTGCCGTTATCGCTTCACAAAATTTTGATTTTATGTTCACTTTGTTTTTCGGCCATTTTTCTAAATTTAACGAAACATTTGTACACTTCGCTTTTTCTTTTGATTACATACACAAACAATTTGTGTGAAAAGTCGTCGACAAACGTAACAAAATAGCGATTGCCACCAAGCGATTTGACAGGTAACGGACCACACACATCACTATGTACAAGTTCAAGTAATTGCGTCGCACGATGTCTTTTGTCTTTGAATGGCAATCGGCTTTGCTTGCCTTTAATACACGTTTCACATACACTGTTTTTCGGAATCGATATATTTTTGACTTCGTCTTTCAAAAAAGCCATAATCGAAGCTTACATGTCCAAATCTACGATGCCATAAAATCGAATTCTCTTTTGGTTTTTTAGTCACTACCGAATCTCTTTGCGTTTCAGCAATTAATGATTTTTCTTCGCGCACAACATCCAATCTAAACAAATCGTTCACTAAACTTGCTGTGGCAATTAAATTCCAGTCTGCATCGAATATTTTATAACTGTCGATTGTAAACAAAACTTTGTGATTCTTCTTCACCATTTGACTGACAGATAGAAGATTAGCGCAAATGTTCGGAACATAATGAACTTTGGAGATCGTTATTTCTCGTTGTTCGCCTTCAACTACAACGCATTGTTTCACACTACCAACACAATCTATTGCCATTTTATCATTGTTCGCAACAGTCACTTCTTTTCGGTCGATTTTTGTTTGATTTTCGATTGATAAGATGTAATTTGACATCGTTCCTGTTGCACCGCTGTCGATAAACCAATCATATGACTGCGGCGGTTCGCTATTATCAACAATAAATGACGAATACAACGATGATTCTGGTTTCGATTTGTTGGCTTTCGACTTCTTTTTATTCACTTTTGAACAATCACGAATAAAATGTTCACTGGAACCACAACCATAGCACTGTTTGTCCGATTTCTTTTTTTGTTTAGATTTGTATCTATTTTTGACTGTTAATGCTGCTTCGTTCGTGTCATCGGATGCACTTTCAAAAACTAAACCTTGTAACAGCATATTTTTCACTTTATCGAAACTAATTTTGCCGCTGTTTTCTACGGCTAAAATTATTGGCCTGTATTGTGATGGCAAACCTACCAACATTAATGAACCGGCTACTTCATCGTCTATGTTAAAGCCAGCTGCTTTAACCTTTGACCACAATGTGTTCATTTTATTGACGTACTCTTCCATTGAGCTACATTGATCTTGTTTGAGTGATACCATTTGTTGCAGCAATGCAACCTTTCTGCCGATTCCAGTATCATCAAACGCTGCCGTTAAACCATCCCATGCTTCTTTTGCTGTTTTCACCGAGTCATTATATGTGTAATTCGATGGTTCAAGCAACAGCGTGATTTCGCCTATCGCTTTTAAATCAATCTCCTTCTCTTTCGCACTCGCTGTCTCTGCCAATTCCGTTTGACAACTGCTCCACAAGCCTTTGATAATTAAATGTGCTTTAGCTTCAACTTTCCATACGGCAAAATTCTCACGGCCTTTCAAACGATTAAACGGGATTGAACTATTCATATTTTCCGTCGTATCTTCACTCGATTCGTCGGATGAATTTTCTGTTTTTTCGTCTGATTCCAAATTGAAATCAATCTCAATTAGAGAACTTTCTGTTGTAAGCGTGATTTCCTTTTTTGCCAAAACGTTGTCACTTGTTTTTTTTTTCATGTGCTACGCTTTTTCCTCAAAACGCACAACTTTTATTTATTTATCAAAAAACACTGGCCCGTATACTACGAATTTCAACTTAAATAGGCTGCGGATGGCCCATAACCTAAAGGATTTACTAATGGAATTTATATTTAGTTGAGATTACAGGATAAAGATAAAACACGTCTAGCCTCGGTGAATACTTGAGTAGAGAAGAGCGAAACACTCTCGTTTTATTATATAGCCGTTTGTTCTTACATTTGGTGTTGCCAACTGCAACTTACATTCCAATAATGAGGGAGGACGATTCCGGAGACTCTACAATGACGAGGTCTATGAGAGATATCAGGACGTGCCCGTAATCAAGCTCATAAGACTCCACAGACTCCGGTGGACTGGTCATGTCACTCGAATGAGTGAAAGTGATCTGACTTGGAAAGTCTTCTGCGGTAGGTTATTAACAACAAGGCGTCGAGGAAAATCCAATCTCAGATGGCAAGACGGCGTTGACCAGGACGCGAAGAAAATTGGGATGCAAAACTGGAGGACATCGGCACGTGAACGAGACCTCTGACGAGAGACATTGCGGCAGGCCAGGACCGTAGTGGCGAGAGAGAGATTGCAATATTGTCGGCAACAAATTGTCTGTTGGGCAGTGTTATCTGTGCTTTTACTTATAAACAAGTTAAAATTTTAATTACCTCAAATCTTATATTTCTATGTTCAACACGGCCATCAAATTTTGTGTTGCGATAAATATAGTTGACAGCTGTAACGTGATGAGCTATTAGTGACAGAATTTCTTCTCGTGTCTTTTCATCTATTTGAGTTTTATTTCCACGATCATGCTGGAAAAGAAAAATTTAATTGATAAATATGCATTAACCCTTATGCGTTAGAGTATTATATATCAATATATCAATTGTAAGGTCTGTATTGGAATATGCTTGTATTGTTTGGAGTCTCAATTACGACACTTATATTGAAAGATTAGAATATATTCAGAAGCGATTTTTGTGTTTTGCACTTCGTCATCTGAGCTGGTCAAATAAGATAGAACTACCGCCCTACGAAACCAGATGTAAATTAATAACTTTGAATTCGTTAAGTTTTCGTAGTGACATGTTACGTGCCCTGTTTCTTTATAATGTTATTTCAGGATTTATTGATTCGCGTGTTATTTTGTCCCAAATTGGTTTTAACGTTCCGTCCCGTTCTCTAAGGCAGTGCTCCGCAACCTTTATTTGCATACGGCACACAAATTTTTTTTCTGGAAATCCGCGGCACACCACAAAAGAAAATATAAAAAGATTTGTATCGTACTGATTTGTACTGAGGTGACTTTGGCCCAAAAAAACATGTCTTAATAATTTTTCGACTAAATTTTTTCTTTGTACGTAAGTACCACATAGTTTTTTGTATTGATTTTCTTTGTTAGACCTTTCTAAACGTTAATTGCGGAAAATATTAATAACATTTTATGTTCCGGTCTTTGCAGATTTTGTTTTTCGCTTGGGCCAAAGTCACCCAGTGGTTGGGGTAATTTTGTCCCATTGTATGTTTTTCTTAGAAAGACATTTTCACCCCTTGAATCAATAGTGTACGTTTCATTTTCAACTAATAATACTACATGCACTATGACTCACACGATTTTGCGCGGCATGCAATTACCGGTATTTATTTGAAAACGAATTACTGCAACGAAGATACTAGTAAAAAAATAAAAACCGGTAATATGAGAAATGTAGGCCATATTGGGATGACAAACTTTTTTGTGAGTTGGGCTAAAAGTCACCCGCCAAGGGCCACTGCCACCTCGTTTTACGGTATTTAAAATTAAAAATATATTTAAAAAAAAAATCCTGAAATAATTATTAAATAGCTATTTGAATTGTTTACCGCGGCACACCTAATATCATTTCCCGGCACATCAGTGTGCCGCGGCACACTGATTGCGGAGCACTGCTCTAAGGTCTCACCCTTTTCTATCACAAGACTGTTTATAAAACTAATGAGCCTGTGGCAGCACTGTTAGAAGCACACACCATTGCAATCAGAGTCTTTAATACGATCGCGTTTGAACTAATCACGCTAGACATTTGTGTCTCCGAATATAAACTAATAAATTAGATATAATATTAAAGAACGGTCTTTTAATCTTGTCGTTGACACCTGTAACCATAATTGGTGACCACCGACGTGATTTTTGAAGAAAAAACATTAATTCAATTGTATTCTAAGCGCCGGGAAGAGTTTTCGCGAACAAAGAAAAAAAGAAGCTCGGCGAACATTAATGGTGAACAGTGTTTGAGGACAACGAATTTAATTACAGCGGATTGAATTACAGCGGTTGTAATTCTAAAAAAAAGAACCGATTTTTTTTGTGGTTGGAGCCTTATTAAATTTCGGACAAATACGACAACGACCAATTATCGGAAATTAAACGGTAGCTTGTTCGAATTTAGCCATTAAAATGTCTCTCGAAGGGGAGCAAGTGCGAGTGACGGAAGATGCAACGAAGAGAAAGACCAGCAATGCAGAAGTCGCGCGATTGGCGATCAGAATTCCGCCATTTTAGCCTGATAGTCCAGAAATCTGGTTTGCACAAATCGAGGCCCAGTTTGCCACCGGAAGTATTACGACCGATTCCGCCAAGTTTTCAATGATTGTGGGTAACATGGAGAGCAAGTTATTGACTCAAGTTTCCGAAGCCGTTTTAAAACCACCGGCAAACAATAAATACGAGAACCTAAAAAGGGCAATTATTGGTGCATTTGGGAGTTCTGAGCAAGGAAAAATGAAAAAGCTTTTATCGGCAACCGAACTGGGCGACAGGAAGCCGACGCAGCTGTTAAAATTAGGTGGCGAGAAGATAGGCGACGAATTCTTAAAGGTCATCTGGTTGGATAAACTGCCACAGCAAGTGCGGGCAATTCTGTCAACAAGTGACGTGGAACTCAAGGCATTGGCATCTTTGGCCGATAGGATAATCGACACAGCCGGAATTTCGACTATTGGCACAATCAACGAAACCACATCAACACCGAGAGTTCCTGACATATCCTCAAACGAGAGGTTGGCCAAACAGATCGCCGATCTAACTAAGGAAGTGCGAATGTTGAAGACGCGACAGGGAAAAGAACGAAGCCGACAGCGTAAAAGATCAAATACTCCTTCACGTCAACGAAAGGAAGACAATCCTACGGAAACGACGCGACGAAGTGCCGTGAACCTTGTTCAAGGGGATTGGCAAACGACAAGAACGCAAAAAACTAATCTGCCAGCTGCCGGGGGCGGGCAACGCTGGTCCATCAGTAGCACGAATTACCCTTATTGATTCCAACACAAATTACAAGTTTTTGGTCGACACGGGAGCCGACGTTTCGGTTATTCCGCCGACATACGACGAACGACGAAATTTATCAAAAGTACAATCATTATTCGCCACAAACGGAACACCAATCAAAACTTATGGTACTAAACGACTGAATATATCTTTGGGACTGCGACGAAGTTTTTTGTGGAATTTCATTATAGCAGACGTAAATTCGGCAATTTTGGGAGCTGATTTCCTGACCCAGTTTGGTCTTTTAGTGGATATGAAAAATCAACGCTTGGTCGACGGCATTACCGAGTTGTCAATCGGGATGATCCATGAGAAAACGGGTGAGAACGTTATCAAGTCCTACGACACTAATTCAATTTTTGCAGAACTCCTGAGGGAATCCGTCGCAGTTACCATTTTCAGGAATAAAGAGGGCATAAAAGGAAAAACAAGGCATCACATCAAAACAAAAGGATCGCCATGCTGTGCTAAAGCTAGGAAACTATCACCGGAGAAGTTGAAGGCTGCCAAGGCATCAGGGCATAATACGACCATCGAAGTCTAATTGGTCAAATCCACTTCACCTCGTGACGAAGTCAAATGGAGAATTTAGAGCCTGCGGTGATTATCGGGGGCTAAACGCCAAAACAGTATGAGATAATTACCCGGTACCACTGATCCAGGATTTCACGCATTTTCTCGCCGGAAAGACGATATTTACAGTTCTTGATTTGCAGCGAGCTTATCATCAGATTCCAATTGAGCCGGAGGATATACCAAAGACAGCTGTAATAACACCATTCGGATTGTTCGAATACGTTTACATGGATGGCATTTGGATTGTGTGGAGCTGAACAAACATTTCAACGTTTCATAGATGAGGTGTTGCGCGGATTGGATTTCGTTTTTGGATATATGGATGACATTTTTATTGCATCACGAGACATCGAAGAACATAAAAGCCGTATCAGAGTGATACTGCAGCGACTTCTTGACCATGGTTTCACCATCAATGTTTCCAAATGTCAGTAGGCGAAATCTGAAGTGAAGTTTCTTGGGCACCGGGTAACACCATCGGGAATCGCACCCTTGCCGGAACGCATCAAGGTGATTCGAAACTTTAAATTTCCGAAAACGGCGAAGGAACTTAAGAGGTTCTTAGGCATGATAAACTTCTACAGGAGATTTGTGCCAAAAGCTGCTATTAATCAAATGATTCTACAAAAATTGATCATTGGCAATAAGAAAAACGACACAACCCAGATCATTTCGAGCGACGAGGCTAAATTAGCATTTGAAAAATGCAAAAGCGAATTAGTGGAAGCGATCTTATTGGCCCATCCGAAGCCTGAGGCGCAAATAGCATTGTGTGTCGACGCATCCGATTTCGCAGTGGGCGCTGTGTTACAACCATATGTGCAAGCCGAAGAAGCCGAACCATTGGGTTTTTATTCAAAAAAACTTACTGAAACCCAAAAGAGATATAGCACATACGACAGGGAACTACTTGCCGTGTACCAAGGCGTAAAGCATTTCCAACATATGCTCGAGGGTCGAGATTTCTGCATATTCACAGATCACAAGACGCTGACGTATAGGTTCAATCAAAGGCTGGACAAAACATCGCCGCGCCAAACACGACAAATCGATTACATTGGTCAATTCTCAACGAAAATAAAGCACATTGCGGGAAAGGACAATACTATAGCAGATCTGTTGTCCCGGATAGAGGAAATTACCAGGGTCACCATCGACTTTGACGAAATGGCAAAAGAACAGCGAACAGACGAAGAATTAAATACCCTTTTAAATTCAGGTAATAGATCTGCACATCTCGTTTTTAAATCTTTTGTCGTTCCAGAAGCAGTTGAATCATTGATTTGTGAAACGTCTCATGACAAGATTCGACCATATGTACCCAGAGGTTTCCGAAAGAAGGTATTGATGAAGATCCACGGTTATGCACATCCCGGTACGCGATCAACAAGTAAAATACTCAGAGAAAGGTATTTCTGGCCTGGCATGAACAAGGATTGTGTCGAATTTGTGCGAAGCTGTATAGCATGTCAACGTGCAAAAGTACACAAACACAACAAAACACCACTTTCTGAGTTCGTCACACCAGACAGCCGTTTTGCGCACGTTAATATCGATATAGTCGGACCCTTGCCAATAAGCAAGGAAAAACGATATTTGTTAACATGCATCGATAGATTTTCGAGATGGCCGGAAGCATTTCCAATAGCGGACATCACAACTGAAACCGTAGCACGCGATTTTGTCACGAACTGGATTTCGCGGTTTGGCACGCCCGTTCGCATCACAACGGATTTAGGACGGCAGTTTGAATCCAAACTATTCCGTGAATTGACACGACTGTTAGGCACGACTCATCTAAAAACGACATCATATCATCCTTAAGCAAATGGGATGATTGAACGATAGCATCGCACGTTGAAAGCGGCCATAAAAAGCTATGACACGAACGATTGGTACGATGCGATTCCAATAATCCTGTTAGGATTACGATCAACAATAAAAGAAGACATTAAAGCTACGCCTGCGGAGATGTTGTATGGTACAACTCTTAAATTACCTGGAGATTTTTTTCAACAGACCAAAGAAACAACCAACGAGAGTGATTTTGTAAAAAATTTAAAACGACTAATGGGAAATATTCGCCCAACCCCGGCAGCGCATCATAGCCGACCTAGCGTTTTCGTTCAAAAAACATTAAACGAATGTTTACCGTTAAGACGCCGCTCCAACCGCCTTACGATGGTCCTTATGAGATAATTAAAAGATACGACAAATGTTTTAAACTTAGAGTCAACAATCGAACAACGAAAATTTCGATAGACCGATTAAAGGCAGCATTTATACCAAGCTCAGAGGCAGACGAATTCAAGGCGAGGACAGCGAGTCCGACCACGAGAGCCGCGGAAGGTAATGACACCGAAAGTTCCGGATCGACGAGACCGGAGGACATTCCTGAAGCAGACAACCATAGGACTAAAATCACGAGATCCGGTCGCCGTGTTGAGATTCCTTCAAGATTTCGATAACCTCAGCACTGCGGGGGGAGTAGTGTGGTAGCACTATTAGAAGCACACACCATTGCAATCAGAGTCTTTAATACGATCGTGTTTGAAAAGTCACGCTAAACGTTTGTGTCTCCGAATATAAACTAATAAATTAGATATAATATTAAAGAACGATCTTTTAATCTTGTCCTTGACACCTGTAACCATAAGCCTATCAATAACATGTGCCAATTATTTAATAATTAATCAAGACTTTGTGATTTCAATGTGTCAGCTGATATGTTTCGCAAGAGAACTATCTTGAGTAAATTATAATTTTAGATTTTTTATTAGTAAACATATTATTTATTGGTTATATTGCTGGGGCGAATTTCGAATGGGACGAATTTCGGTAGAGAAATTTAGGAAAAGTTCAAAAAAATTGGCGTAGGGGAGACTCGTCCTCGTTGTCACAAGTACTAGTTGTCACAATGGCTATATCTCTTAATTCAGAAATATTTTTGAAATCGGTTCTTCGGCAATTTCGAAGCGCGACTCCACCACTACCAACCTCAGAAAGTGTCCTGGCGATCGACCTCATGTGTTACGTTTTTTAACTCAAAATCAAAAAATATCGTTAGCGAGTAAATTCTAATGGATTTATTGATTTTGTTTTTTTGTCATACATTATTAATATAGAAGTGTATTTTGATTGGTTTTTCTTAGGACATTGATGGACTTTAAACATAATTTTGAGTGTTTAGGTTTTACCTTAAATGCTATAGGTGTAAATGGCTGTCAAAAATTATTTGTTTGTCGGTACTAGTTGTCACAGGGGCTACTGCAGAGCAGGAAAATCTGCAGGGCAGAAAAATCTGAAGAATCTAAAACCCAAGAAACATAAGAAGCAGGAAAATAAAGGATTTGAGATATAGAAATGAGTTGTTAACAGCAATAGAAACGAAGACAACGAAGAACTACTGTGCGTGGTTTGTTATGAAACTTGGTCAAGTAGCAAACCCAATGCAGGGTGCGTTCAGTGCATCAAATGCAGACTGTGGGCTCATGATAGATCTGCGGGACAAAGTGTTTTTTTTTTGTTACCCTAATTACGCCGGGAATGACCTGTGACAACGAGGACCGCACGTTGTGACAACCAACCCCAACCTTGGGGTAAGTTGTCACAGTAGACTTAAATTTTTATTACATTATTTTCATGACGTTATTACTTGAAATTTAAAATAATTTGCGACGAAAGCCCGAATATATGATTTATGCGTTGGCAATTTAACTTCATTGTCTCCAGAAATAAGGATTTTTATGATTTTTGTGACAACTAGGACCAGTCTCCCCTACTTGAAAATTATTCTATGACATGTATGAATTTCGACAAGAAACTGGACATAAAATTTTTGGCGGGAAACGAAATCTAGAGACATCTGACTCGGATTTATTTGGAAACTAGCTTGCAAGGACCCGGCGTTGCCCGGGTAGTAATACATTTTTGAATATGAAAGAACCCTTTTTAAATTATGCAGTAATTATATTTCAAATAATTTTTTTGGTTTGACGCACTGTTTTCAAGGAAGTTGCAAATATTTTTTCCATCTGCTTGGGAGAAAGGGAATAGAGCAAATTCCCTTATCGCCAAACACTTAAGATTTTTGCATTTATGTTGTAACATATGTTGAACATCCATAAAACAGTTTGAGAGATAGGTGAGGAGGGGATTGGTCGATATTTACCTTGACAGATAACCTATCCAACACTAAAAATCGAATAAAAATATGTTCTATAGTTTAGGAGATAGCAGGAGAGGGGGCTCGCACCATGTAGAGCGGAGTAGTTTGAGTGGTTGAAAATTTCTTTAATGATTGACCTGCCCAACACTGAAAACCGTATTCAAATCCCTTCAGTGGTTCAGAAGATAACAGGCGAGGGAGTGAAAGGGGAGCCGATACCGCAACCACACCTAACTATAAACCGTGGTCATGATACATAGTCTATGTGGGTGCAGTAGTTCTTGAGTATCTCCAAATCATAACAAAAGCTATAATTGCCAATCTGGCAATTATTGAAAACCTGTATGATGATTTAAGTGAAGGGCGAACAGTTGTATCAAAATTCCATTTTGAAGTCAAATTTTCAATAGGATTTTTTAAAATTTATTTCAATCGGATTTTGATGTATGGGAGTATTATGTAGAATCATGTCCTAAATTCTTTGATAAGATGCACCGTTTTTGAGATATTCGCAAAAAACTTTTTCGTTCGGTCCATTTTTGCCCATTGTGGTGAAACGGATTTTGTATGATTTCACCACCATAAAATTTATATCAAAATCAAGTGAAAGACCGAGATCTTTCGTAGCCAACCTCGTTAAAGGACTTGATTTTTTTCCATTTGTTATTTGAACACAAGTTCAAATAACAAAACTATTTTATTTAAAATGAAAAACATGTAAGATATTTCAAGTGATGTAATAAAAGTCATCCCTTTTATAATTTATGTTTCGTTCGAAGAAAACCCGTTAAATCATATGTAAACAAACATACGAAAAATTAAAAGATAAAATCAATAGTCAAATACGCATTCATGCATTTGAGAAAACATAAAACAAATTTGAGTTCGTTTGGTTTTCATACCAAACGAACAAGTCGAAAATAGATCGCATGATAAAGGAACATGCATGATCATGCATAAGAAGATCCTTTCGCATATAATGATGCAATTCGATTTCAACCAATAGACACACGGGAATGATCAACCGTCTTGGCATCATCCTTTTTTCGTTTAAGGAGAAGCAAAAGTAGGAGGAACCAAATCTCCTACACACGAAGGATCAACAGTTACTTGCATCATCTCTTATGCAATTCCAAAGGAGAATTCATGAGTAGAATGGGCAAGATGAACTTGTTATTATCTTACTTGGGAATATTTCACAAACAACGAGATTTTAGAAAGTAGGTTGGGCAAATTACTTACATGTACAAAGAAAATGAACTATTTTCCTATTTCTTCCCCACTGCTAGGTAAAGTATTATTTTCCAATAGGAAAATTTAAATGAAAGGATGGGCATAACTCCCACGACAATTTTCAAGATTCCAAATGAAATGGAATCGACTTAAATATTAAGTATTGACAGAGTAAAAAACAAAAGAGAGTAAGATTTTTGACTTTCAAAAATCTTATAAAACGACCTGCACGGTGAAATTAGGACAAGTTCTTTCGGGTCCGCGACCCTAGTCGCGACCTAAACGGAGTTGTTTTCCGGTGCTTTAAAAGTTGCATAGAAAACTAAGCTACGAGCTAACCCGCGTAGAAAAATAATTTTTTTTTAATACAATTAGAAATCGGCCACGGGCATTGACCCCGGCCTCCAAAATATTGCGTTCGCCGCAATTGAACTAGGGGTATAAACCATTAACAAAAACAGTCTCGATAGGTCATTTAAAAAACAGTGAATTATTAATAAATCAGTGAACGGATATTTTTTTACAAACTTTAAATAAAATAATTTCAAAAAAATATATATATGAATTTTGTAAACTCTAATTAAATGAAATCTAGAGTATTTTCAAGTGAAGTTAGAAAAACTTAACTAAAAAGGATTGTAAAACATAATTAAGTGAATTTTGTAATTTAATAAAGTAAAATAAAGAGAAGAGTTAAAAAATAAACTAGAGTCTTTTGTGTTAAACATTTCATTTTATTTGTATGTCTTTTTATTTTTAAAAAACCATTAACGAACTTAAGCTAGCATCAGACGAGCACACAAAACCTTAACACGTGTGATGACTGACGTCACGAAAAAAACTCAAAACACATTTCAAACACATCTGACACGACACGTCCTTACACTTGAAATGTGTTGTTATCAGACGGTGTGAAATTTTTTTCCACACAATCGGATTTTTGTCCCAAAACGTGTTAACGTCGCTAGTCTTCCCACGAAATTTTGTCACACAATTACACACTGTGTTACGCAGATTGAGTAGTTATCAGACGGAGTGAAAAGCCTCAAAAGGTGTGATGATGGAAGACGTGTGACAGCAGTCGAAATCGTCTGACACACTGATTTGCTATCAGACGGTGTGATAGCTCTCTGACATTTTGTGTATTTTTCTCAAGCAATTTTGACAAGCAATTGTGCGGTATTTTCAATTTGTGAAGAAAAATAAAATAAAATGAAAATGTCAAAAAGGAAATATGAGGAGATGATGGATATGGCGATTTTGGCAGCCTATATTGTGGAAAGCAGTGACGACGACGACGACGACGAGTCAATGGGTCGAAAGCGCAGTTGTTGGACAAAGGATTGGGTGTCGCGTCGCGAGAAGGTGGGTTTCTTTGCCAAATTGATGGTGGAATTGCTCTCTGAAGAACCCGAATTGTATCGGAATTTCTTACGGATGTCGGTCGGTTAATTCGATAATTTGCTAACAATTGGTGAAGTCGCAGATAGAAACATAACAAAAGCTATAATTGAAAACCCGTTTGGTGATATGGCATTATTTGAAGTTTAATTGAACAGCGAACAGTTGTATCAAAATTCCACTTTGAAGTCAAACTTTTCAATAAGATTTTTTAAAAATTCTCCGAATTGGATTTTGATGTATAGGAGTTTTATGTAGAATCATATCCTAAACAACTCTTGTTCTTGCACTTTTTTGATAAGATTCACCGTTTTTGAGATATTCGCTATAACACAGTGCGTGTGAAATGGCACGAATTCATGCCAGTTTACACATTGGGACATTTTCCCACAGTCTTAACACAGACCGAAAAATGTCAAAACACATACCACGTTTTACACAGGGTTATCAGACGGAGGCAAAATTCGTTTAACACACGTCAAAAAAATTGTCGTAACACAGGTTATCACACGGTGTGTAAACAAAAATTCTGTCACAATTTAAGTTATCAGACGGTGTTAACTGGTGTTACAATTTTGTGACGTCAAAATTACGTCAGTCATCACACGTGTTAAGGTTTTGTGTGCTCGTCTGATGCTAGCTTTAGCCTTGCATTTTACGATCCGTGCGCCCGCAATCCGCGCCACGGACGTTCATGCAAAATTCAATTTTTTTTTATCATTCTAAACACACTGGTGTAATTCATTTTTTGTGCGTGATGACGGGATCTTGGCGTTACAAACAGTAAGGCAAATTTAATATACCCTTTGGTTTCAACCTCTTTCCCCTCCCCGATTCAAATTGAATACTTTTTCCTTATTTTCTCTAAAACGGTGCATCGTATCGAAAAGTTTATACAGACGAAATGTGTTTAGAATATGATTTTATACAACTTATATATCCAGTTGAACCACTCCTACCTCCCTCTCCCATACAAATAGATTTTTTTAAATTAAACGAATTGGTCGGTGACAAAATACGTTATTTAAATTCGTTCTCTACAAAATGAATAATTTAAATTATCAAATCGCACAAAAACAGTGGATGAATAAAGGAAATTTGTGTTGATGCAAGTCCAGATTCGATGTGCTGCAAACCTCACACACAAAATTCAACACCAATTCATTCATTTAATTTCACTTGGTCACTGAGTAAATACCTTGATTCACTTCGTTGATCACAAAATAAAATACTTTCGACGATTTAAAAGTGGGAAAAAAGCGATAATTCGCGCACTATATCAATAAACAACCGCTTTGCATCAATCATCAATGAGGAAAGAGCGAATATATTTCTCAGCTGTCAAACGTGAGCCTGAGAGCGTAACGCCATCTGTTGGCGATAATATTATCACCAAATTATTAATTTGCAGTTCCAAATACAATATTTTCTCCTTACATACCATAATCCCATACAAAATGCAAATTTCAATTTTTCCGATATTCCCGCTTTCCGCCAAAATTTTTCTCGACTTTTCCAACAAAACAAAAAAAAATCGGGATTTTTGATTTGGAATTACTGAAAGTGCAAGGAATGAATTCGTGATAAAAAGTTGTCGGTAAGAAAAATTGTCATAAAAAAAATCCTAAAAAAGTTGTCCTAAAGTGGTAGTGGTAATGGTAGTAGTGGTGGTGATATTGGTGTTTTGTTTTATTGAAATGGCACTATCGGTACCACCACACAAAACCATATTCGTTTTTAGTGCATGTCGCGTATCATAGATGGCGCTGTATGTGGAAAATGAGTGCGTATCATCGAAATCGGTCCAGCCGTTCTTGAGTTATAAGCGTAGTAACTAACGTCACTTTCTTTTTATATATAGATTCTAATTATGAAATTTCAACACCAGATTCGTGTTCAGCGACCCCAAAAACCCCTCCCCGCGAAACGGTCAGGAGCGAAGCACGTTCTGGAAAGTTCATTAGATATTTTTTTTTCAAGAAAAAAATTTTGCGAGTTTCAGCAAAGTTTAGTAGTTGTTCTAAAAATGGTCCATGCTAGACTTTGGATACGAACCTTGGCTAACGCGTTCTTGTTGTTTTAATTGAATTAATTTAAAATATGCAATCATTCGCCATGAGAAATTCGGCTTTGCCATCCGGTGCATATATTCGCAAATTTAAACCATTTGATACTCTGGAACACGCCACATAAAGTTATTCATGTGAGAAGCACTGATTTTCTAGGTGAATGCCAGCTTTTAAAGTTTGTCCTTGAGCTTTATTGTTCACCAGGAAGGGTTTTTAGGAAGACTTTTTTAGGAATACCATAAAATTTTTATTTTTTTGATGGTCTATGTTGGAGCTAAACTTCAGGCCAATCGGCTCGGTAGTTTCCCCGCGAAAGATTAACATAGAGGAAGAGCTAAGTTTCGAGATCACTTTACCCCCTCCCCTTACTCCTCCACCTCTTGGGGTACTTTTTAATGGGCCTATGTTGGGGCTGGACCCCCGACGAACATCTGTGCAAAATTTCAGGCCAATCAGTTCAGTAGTTTCCCCGCGAAAGAGTAACATAGCGCAAAAACTAAGTTTCGAAATCACTTTACCTCCTCCTCTTACTCCCCCACCCATCGCGCTACTTTTCCGTATGCCTATGTTGGAACCAGAACTACCACAGACACTCATGCCAAATTTCAAGTCAGTTGATTCAGCTGTTTTTGCGTGAAAGAGGAACAGACAGCCAGACAGACAGACACCAACTCATTTTTATATATTAGTATTATTAATAGTATTTTTTTAACAATCTTTAGATATTTGGAAAAAAAATATTAAAAGATGTTCAATTTATTTAGTATTAGGGGCTCCGCCCCGAACCGCTCCGCGGTTCATCCCTGCCACACGTGTCGCCCTTCGGCCTCGCCGTCCACTTCCTCCTCGGCCTCCGGCCTCAAATACTACTCGGCCTTCGGCCTCGAATCTGGCCGGTGGAATGAGCATTCCAATGAAAAAAATACCGCATCGAAATGCATTCAGTAGTTTAGGATAAGCAGGAGGGTTGATTTTAGTAGGGCAAAAATTTCTTTGAGAGAAGACCTATCTATTGGTCAAAACCATATCAAAATCCATTGAGTAGTTTAGGAGGCAGGAGAAGAGGCGATCATAGGAAGCGGAGTTGATTTGTGTGGGAGAAAAATTTTCTTTTGGGGCTGACTTCCCTAACGGTCAAAACTGGATCGAAATTCCTCTTGAATTGCAGAAGATTGCAGGAGAGGAGTTTTAAGAGTGGGGAGTTGGCAACGAAGTATATACAATGGAAGTATAGTCTCCCATAATACGCTAAGAAATCAAATAGCGCGAAACACAGCTAGATTCCCTTTTGCACATTTTGACTCTCTCTTTCGAAATGGATCCCCTGATACCATTACCAACCTTGTGTGAGTAAATAGGGATATGTTAGCAACCTTGTTTGAAGAAATAGGGTGGCCAACTAACCAAATCATCTGTTGATGTTTGAGGTTATGTCGAATGGTTCCTGAAATATTCCGCATTCAAATTGCCAAATGGAGTGTACAAAACAAACGTGCCTATATCCATTTACGTATTTAATTGATTCTTTTCAAAAGAAATTAATTAAATCACTAAATGAATTTGGTTTTGAGCGAATTTTTAATAATTTAATTTTTAGTTTCCTCAGTTTTGTATTTGTACCCATGAAATGAGCAACATGCTTGCTCATCAAATAGCGCGAAACGCCCACTAAAACAAATTAAAACGTGTAACTCAATGACTGTATTGTTTGAAGTTATACATTTAAATAATTTTTTGTGGGCCTCTCTGCTTATAATATGCTTTCAACGGTTGATTTAAATGATCCTGAAAAGTAACCACATAAAACGAAAATAGAATATTTTACAAAATACTGAATTACAGCTGTAATTATTTTTTTCTAAGTGCTCTTAATATTAAAATTGCACTTCAAACTTATTATACTTTTCACTTCGCGAGACATTCAAATAAATTCGGGTCAAAATACTATCAGATGACATTCACATAAAACACGAATTGGCAATCTTTCATTCTCGTGTGATAAACAAGGCAATCGATAAGAAAGATCAAGATATGTGTTTGGCTTAAATGACAGCTGGCTGCTGCAGAAATGACAGCAGGGGACTCTCAACTTTAACTCTCAAGTGAAAAAGTGTAACATTTACGTTTTGCACTGATTTTTTCGCATTTTTGAAGAACCAAATGTGCATACTAGATAGACTAACTATCTGTGTAATTTTCATGTAATTTGAACATGACTGCAGGTGAATTGACATGAAATTTGTATAACGCAAAATGTTTACGAGTACAATTAGGTTGGCGACTACTGAATCCCCAAGTCAAATCTGTTGCCGTGCCATTTTTCGGCTTGGATGCTATGTCCATTGTATATAAGTCAGTGGGAGTTGGCGACATTTTTCCTTGAAAGAGGACATCTGTAATGAAGAAACCGGTATCGAAATACATCATATATATAAATCTATATATATATATCTCATTTCATCTCCTTTCAGACTCATTGCATCTCATTCCATCTCATTTCATCCCATTTGTTCTCATTTGATCTCATTTCATCTCGTTTGATCTCATTTCATCTAATTTCATCTCATTTCGTCTCATTTCATCTCATTTGATCTCATTTGATCTCATTTGATCTCATTTGATCTCATTTGATCTCATTTGATCTAATTTGATCTCATTTCAATTCATTTCATATCATTTGATCTTATTTCATCTGATTTTATCTCATTTTATCTGATTTCATCTCATTTCCTCTCATTTCATCTCGTTTGATCTCATTTCATCTAATTTCGTCTAATTTCGTCTAATTTCATCTCATTTCATCTCCGTTCCGACTCATTTCATCTCATTTGAAATTTTCACAATTATGAAAAAATATTGACATAATTATTTTTTGATTAAAAATAAAACGTGGCCTACTAAAAAGTAAATTCTTAAATTCTTCCTACAGTCTTAAATTTGATATAACTGTATGGGGGCGAGGGGAAGGAGGACTGCAAAATAATCGCACTGTATACATAAACCATCCTCTCTTCAAAACATACTTTATGTATAAATTTGAACTCAATCGGACTATTAGTTAGCTAAAAACCTGCTCCTGGCAACGCAGATCATTTTGCAAAAAACCGCGTAAAAATCGATCCAGTAGTTTTTGAGTTTTGTAATCTCAAACAGACAGACAGAGAAACAGACAAACAGACAAACATCCATTTTTATATATATAGATAATTTTTCTAAATTGCTGGCTTTTTTTTCTTATTTTTGTAGTTACGTCAGACTATTAGCCTTTCTCTCCTGTCATATCTGTTGATACATTAGATGAAAAATTTTCGTGTCGGTCTAAAAAACAGAATATCACACATTATGCTAAACCCAAGTAATTTGTAACTGTCTCAATGAAAAATAATTTTTCAAACAAATTTTTGCTAATCTAAAAATGTTATTAAATCAAAATATATGGGAAATATTAGTGAAAATGTCACGTTCGTCCAAAGTTATTCGAAACTCCAACCCCGGACTGACTTTGAACCAAGCTAAAAAAATAGTTCTCTAACTAGCTACATCAAAAAACAGACATATACATCTTTTGTTGTGATAGTAGGGATTCTACTGAGGGATGTAAAAACTGTTACCCCATCTACGATACTTGTGAAGTTTCAGTGCGTATTTTTTATAGGGACCGTACAAAAATAGGTTTGAATATGTATGGGAAAGATATGTTGAATTGAACCGTTTTAAAGAAAATCTCACAAAGTAAGGAAAATTAGTAACTCGATTTTACCAATTCAAGAACTTGGTATTCTTTTTTACGAGAAACTTATTATGTATCTTATTTCGAGTTTTTGAGCGGCTTTTTTATCAGCAAAAAACAGTGAAAACGAAGGAACAGGTAAAACTGAAAGGAAAGGTGAAAAATGCTGAAAAAATCTATAATTCTAGTTACCATTATAGATTTTTTTCAGCATTTTTCACCTTTCCTTTCAGTTTTATCTGTTCCTTCGTTTTCACTGTTTTTGCTGATAAAAAAGTCGTAAGTTCAGTTTTAGCCTAAAATTACACATTCACCCATGAAAACATGAAGTTTTAAAATATTATATCAATACTGGTCATTCATGTATTATTTAAAGAGAAAACACCAACTAGTGTTATTTTAACATCTTATGTCTTTTGTTCGAGCCTTTATCCATTTTTCTTATTTTTCTATAACGTACAGTTACATATATTGTCGATCATCAGATCTTTTATTAATATTTCCATTATTCTTGTTAGTCAAAGATCGTATTCATTTAACCGTTGTTGTTTTTTTCATCGAATTCGTTGCAGAGAAATTTAAGTTTAGTTTGTGCCAAAACCAAGTATTGAATTGTTCAGACGTGAAAGGAGAATATTATTCCTAAATTAACTCCGGAATAATAATTATAAATCGCATTTTCATTTCGCCTCTTGAAAGGCCCCGCTCAAGGTTTTCAGCTTATCGTCTCGGTCGAGTGAAAAAGGAGACGCTGTCTTTTCTTCGTTCAAGGGACATTGGCCTTTTCTTGCTCAAATTCTGTTCGTGCTGGTGTGGAGTTTATTGGCAAACAACTGTGCATCGTATATTCAACTGAAATATTCGATCAACTTCTACCAGTTTGTGCAATCAATCTGTGTTGAAAATGGCCGCTATTGCCAAACGTTATACCGCAAGAAACGCATTAAAACGGTCTCTTTTTTCAAGTAAAACATAACAAAAGCTAGAATTGCCAATCTCGCAATTATTGAAAACCCGTATGGTGATTAACGGCGAACAGTTGTATCAAAATTCCACTTTGAAGTCAAACTTTTCAGTAAGATTTTTTAAAATTTAGTCCAATCAGATTTTAATGTATGGGAGTTTTATGTAGAATCATATTCTAAATAACTTTTGTTCTTGCACTCTTTTGATAAGATGCACTGTTTTTGAGATATTCGCAAAAAACGATTTCGTTCGTATGGGGGGTATCCCCCTAATGATCCATTTTTGCCCATGAACGAACTTAGCCTCGCATTTAACGAAAAAAGGATCTGGGCAATTTGTGCGCCCGCAATCCGCGTCACAGACGGACGGACAGACAGACGGACGGACGGACATGCAAAAATTAATTATTTTTATACCCGTATGGTGAAACCAAAGGGTATATTAGCTTTGCCTTACCGTTTGTAACGCCAAGATCCCGTCATTACACACAAAAATGAATTACACCAGTGTCATTCTAATAAAAATAACTAATTTTTGCATGTCCGTCCGTCCGTCTGTGGCGCGGATTGTGGGCGCACGGATTGCCCAGATCCTTTTTTCGTAAAATGCGAGGCTAAGTTCGTTCATGGGCAAAAATGGACCATTAGGGGGATACCCCCCATACGAACGAAATCGTTTTTTGCGAATATCTCAAAAACAGTGCATCTTATCAAAAAAGTGCAAGAACAAAAGTTATTTAGAATGAAATTTCGTAAAATGCGAGGCTAAGTTCGTTCATGGACAAAAATGGACCATTAGGATGGGGTGGGGACCCCCATACGAACGAAAACGTTTTTTGCGAATATCTCAAAAACGGTGCATTTTATCAAAAAAGTCTAAGAACAAAAGTTATTAAGGATATGATTATACATAAAACTCCCATACATGAAAATCCGATTGGAATAAATTTTAAAAAATCTTATTGGAAAATTTGACTTCAAAGTGGAATTTTGGTACAACTGTTCGAATTTTGATACGAATTTCACCATACGGGTTTTCAATAATTGCCAGATTGGCAATTATAGCTTTTGTTTTGTTTATCATTCTAAACACAGTGGTGTAATTCATTTTTGTGTGTGATGACGGGATCTTGGCGTTACAAACGATAAGGCAAAGTTAATATACCCTTTGGTTTCACCATACGGGTATAAAAAGAAGAACTCGCGTACGACGAACTTGTAATCGACTCTTACATTTCCCTGGTTAAAGAGCAGTGGAAAACATTTCAAATCGCGCATGATTTAGTGCTCGAATCTTGCGGAGCGAATACAATCAAGGAACAAGAAAGCGAATACGAACAACCCCAAACGTGGTATTTCGAATCTCTAACCAATTTCCAACGCAAATTATCCCGTGTTAAGGGAAATACTAGTGTAGTAGTGAAAGTCGCTCGATCAGACGTAAAACTACCGCGAATAGAACTACCGAAATTTTCCGGGTGTCCGCGCGAGTGAAATTCGTTTCATGATTCGTTTGTCTCGTTGATCGATACCAATTCTTTCTTAGCAGGAAATCAGAAGTTACATTATTTACGGAACACTTTAAAAGGTGAGGCTTTAAACGTTATAAAGAAGCCCCCTGTGACATACAACAATTATAACGAAGCTTGGTCAATTCTTCGTAAGCGCTACAATGTTGAGCGAATAATGGTAGATTCACATATCGCCGTGATTTTCTCAACACCGCAAGTGAAAACGGAATCTTCCATCGCGATAAAAACACTTTTAGATCAATTTCGTGAACATACACGCGCGCTTAAAACATTAAAACGACCCATATATCAATGGAACGATGTTTTTATATATCTGGCAGTTTCTAAATTGGATTTGGAAACAATGGGAGTTGTCTCTTTCCTCTCCGGAAACACCAAAGTTAAGTACGCTATTTGTTTTCTTGGAAAATAGAGCTGATCCTTAAACGCACTTGAGATACACGCCAAACCGCTATCACGCGAAAGGAACCCTCCTAAATTTAAATGCTAATAGTGAAAGCTGCTTCTTCTGCTTTCACTATTAGCATTCAAATCGCTTGCGGGTTGGTTGGACCGTTCATTTGATATTTTCGAATGAGTTGCTGTTCAATCACAAAATATATTCATGTGAAAAGTTTTGCTCAGGCGATCTTCAAACCCGGTTAAATGCAGAAAAGGAAAAAAAGGCGTGTCTAAACCGTTTAGTCTTGGGTCACACGGAAGAAAAATGCCGCAGTGGACGAACATATAGTTCCTACCAACGACGACATCATACGTTGTTACATAATGCAACTGCAACAACACCGTAACCGGGTATACCCCCAACGCAAGATATTACTTCAAACTGCTATCATCAAGGTTCGTGACAATTCAGCGCTGCTGGATTCCGCCTTTTCCGCTTCCTTCATAACTGAGGCATGCGTTCAACGGTTGGGTTTACCAAGAACATCGCCCGCTCTAACCGTGGAAGGTATCTCGGCAATTAATGCCGCAAACTCAAAAGGGTGTGTAAACCTAAACTATTTCGCTTGTTCGGTTTCCGCACTTATTTTGTCTAAAATAAAAATCACAGCCCTGAACAGAACTTTAATGCTGGGAGCGTAATTTCATCGAGTCAGTCGGTGCTTAGCCACCGACTCGTAAACATATCCCAAATAAACAAAAATTGAATGCAAATAGTGAAATACCAATTGCAGGTAGTTTTATTTTTCAGGTAGGTAGGCGAATAACAAAATAACCAGTCCTTATTCTTCTACTGTTGGCAGATTCTATTGTGGCAATTGATGTTGCCTCAGTACTAGCTAGAAAGGGAATGAGCTGGAAATACAACACATATATGAGAACCACACACACATGAGCAATCGCTTGTTGTAAACAAGTTTTTCCTACTAAAAAGTGAAGAAACGTGTACGTCGGAAAGGCATTTTGAGGACCAAAAGTTGCCGCGACGAGATGAAGCGTGTGCGTTGGCTCTAATGAAATACATACTTATATATGTGTAGTATGCATCATACCCAACAGTCATTGCTCGAGGCTTTCATTCATTTTTATGCGAGACCCACAAACCGCTTTGAACAAGAAGCGAAAACTTAAATAGAAATCATTTTCGTTCCCAAGAACTAGAGTCGGAAACCACAGCAAACGATTTTGCCGTTAAAAGCGACACTTTTCAGAGCGAAAAGAACGAAATAACATGGCTTTCAATACATCAGATTCAATACCCATAAAGGAGAAGCATAAAAAGAGTATAAATGTGAAATCTGTACTACAAGCAGCAAACACAGCATAACAGCGGCAGTGAAAATTTAGATTTTGATTCTTAAAAAGATAATTGAACATAGTTTAACATAACAAAATACCCTAAAGCTAGCATCAGACGAGCACACAAAACCTTAACACGTGTGATGACTGACGTAATTTTGACGTCACAAAATTGTCACACCAGTTTACACCGTCTGATAACTTAAATTGTGACAGAATTTTTGTTTACACACTGTGTGATAACCTGTGTTACGACAATTTTTTTGACGTGTGTTAAACGAATTTTGCCTCCGTCTGATAAGCCTGTGTAAAACGTGGTATGTGTGATGGCATTTTTCGGTTTGTGTAAAGAGTGTGGGAAAATGTCCCAATGTGTAAACTGGCATGAATTCGTGCCATTTCACACGCACTGTGTTATAGCGAATATCTTAAAAACGGTGCATCTTATCAAAAAAGTGCAAGAACAAAAGTTGTTTAGGATATGATTCTACATAAAACTCCCATACATCAAAATCCGATTCGGAGAATTTTTAAAAAATCTCTTTGAAAAGTTTGACTTCAAAGTGGAATTTTGATACAACTGTTCGCCGTTCACTTAAACTTCAAATAATGCCATATCACCAAACGGGTTTTCAATTATAGCTTTTGTTATGTTTGTATCTGCGACTTCACCAATTGTTAGCAAATTATCGAATTGACCGACCGACATCCGTAAGAAATTCCGATACAATTCGGATTCTTCAGAGCGTAATTCGACCATCAATTTGGAAAAGAAACCCTCTTTCTCTCGACGCGACACCCAATCCTTTGTCCAACAACTGCGCCTCGTCGTAAAGGTTTTCGTCGTCGTCACTGCTTTCCAAAATATCGGCTGCCAAAATCGCCATATCCATCATCTCCTCATATTTCCTTTTTGACATTCTAATTTAATTTGATTTTTCTTCACAATCTTAAAATAGCGCACAATTTTGACAAGCAATGACCGAGAAAAATACACAAAATGTCAGAGAGCTATCACACCTTCTGATAGCAAATCAGTGTGTCAGACGATTTCGACTGCTGTCACACGCCTTCCATCATCACACCTTTTGAGGCTTTTCACTCCGTCTGATAACTACTCAATCTGCGTCACACAGTGTGTAATTGTGTGACAAAATTTCGTGTGAAGACTAGCGTCGTTAACACGTTTTGGGACAAAAATCCGATTGTGTGAAAAAAAAATTCAGACCGTCTGATAGCAATAATTTTCAAGTGTAAAGACGTGTCGTGTCAGATGTGTGTGAAATGTGTGTTGAGTTGTTTTCGTGACGTCAGTCATCACACGTGTTAAGGTTTTGTGTGCTCGTCTGATGCTAGCTTAAACAATGCTTTAATGTAGGCCGGATCTTATAACACAGTTTCTGTTCGGATGTCACCACAAACTATCGAGTTTCATCGATTGCAAATTTGTTATCATGGCAGCAAGCCGATATTCTAATTTGTACCCCCATAACCAAAATCCAAGACGTATCCACGTCAAAAAGGAAATTTTTCATGAAAATCTGAAAAAATTGTCATAAAAACTTTGACAAAAAACGATTCAAATTAATTTCTAAGACAAGGTATTATTCCAAAAACTGATTTCTTTCTAATCAGGTTCATGAAGTAGTACTGAAAAAGCCTTTAATTAGATTTACAGAACTCGCAAATCGTTTAACAAAATTAACGCCATATTTAAAAGTGAAATACTGTGGCAACTAAAATTACACATCGCTCAGAAATTAAAAACTGGTCACGTTGTAGTAAGTTTTGAAGTGAAATTGCTTTCCAATCAAAATTTAGAATCTCGCGAGGCACATACAGTATTTATATTTTTTTTTTGGACGCAATGCCGAATATGTAGTGTGTAGTAAATATTGTATTCATAAAAATGGTTGACCTTGCTATTTAGCCTAGAACACATTTCCCGAGCACCTCCGAAAAACCACTTAACCCCTAACTAGGCAGCCGACCACACATGTGGACTTTTGAATTTTTTTTTTTTTGCTCATAACTTCTATGATTGAATTTATTAAAAACCTAATTTCCCGGACGATTTTTTCTACTTTTGGTGGAAAATATAACTGTATAACGGAATGTATAACGGAAGTTAAAGATATTGAATTTTGCCACAATTGGTCTTTCACTAAAACTCCATAAACCTTTTTCTACATTTATTTCGAAAACTACCGATTTTTTAATGGTGTCATACAGGAGATAAAGAAAATAAAAATTGTCAAAACTTTACCTTTCATTGCAGGTATTTTGGTAATTGAGACATTAAAAAGAAATTTTGAATTTTTGTCGCGCTCGCTTTTAATATCGCCAGCAATTTTTTACATGTTTACTTACACATTCTCTAATCTACATCACAAATCAGATATTTCAGTTACAGAACTGTTTTCCCCATTCGCCTTGAAAATTTTCAGATTTAGTTTTTACTTTGCCATTTTGTAAGTGACTGTGAACACGTCATATGGAATGGCTGACCAGACTGCATTAATTATCTGCGCAAGTATGTGTGCCACAGACACATTTTTCGCGGGTGAATTGACAGTTCATTTAAAATCCCTTTGAAGTTTAGTTATCTTGAAATGTATAAAGTAATAGAAACGGTCGAGAATGGAGAAAAAACTATACTGCAGTACCGTCCAATTGGGAACAAAAATCCTTTCTTTTTTGGCCAAAACATATGACGAAATTGCAAATTGATAGAATTAGAAAGAATGTTTCATCTTCTTCAGATCGCGCAGATTGCATTTTTTTTACGTAACCATACTTTTCTGTAGAAGTTCTTTGTTATTTTAAATGGACGCTTTCTACATCCAACACTCTTGCTATTCTCTCTGAACATTTCAAATTATTTTACAAGAACAAGAAACTGAATGACATAAAATAAAAATTGACAGTTCTTCCTCACAATTGCCTGGTACAGTAACGTAACAGCAACAATTATGTGACAATAAAAAATTCCCGCCTAGGCACAACTGCGCCCGCATTTCCACTTTGCCCGCGTGAGAATTTTTGTGGGAACAATTTAGTAACTATTCTTTTAACTTTTCCCAAATGGGAAATATGCCATCAAAGGCAAGTGTTGGGAACAGTTCCTGCGCAACGACGTCGAGACAACGTTTTCGTTTTGAAAATCGAAGGTGGTCACATCAAGGCACGAAATGTTTGTTGTGACAGGACCTTCCGTTTCGAATTTCGAAAATCTGACATAGCTAAAAACCTGCTCCTGGCAACGCAGATCATTTTGCAAAAAACCGCGTAAACATCGGTCCAGTAGTTTTTGAGTTTTGTAATCTCAAATCAACAGACCAACCAACCAACAAACTTCCATTTTTATATATATAGATTAATTAAAACGACGCTAGTGCCCCTGTTCGGGCCAGAGCTCGAGCATAAAAAAGAGGTGCCGAATCAAATAATAACCAATTAATCAATCTTAACTAATTTTATTTTTACTGAAACAATTCAGTATAATTCTAATTCTATTTCAAATTTATATTCTTAATCTCTTATGACTCTTGATGTTCTGAAGTGGTACTGGAATCGCTCCGTTCCGTTGTCGGTTGTAAAGTTGCTCGCACGAGAGTTGAAATCTCTTCTGTTCGGTGTCGTTCCTCCTGTTTTCGGTAATCCGTCTGTAGCCGTTTGCAGAGTATCTTCTGCCGATTGCAGAGTATCTTCTGCCTATTGCAACGTATCTGTTGCCTAATGCAGAGTATCTTCTGCCGATTACAGAGTATCTTCTGCCGATTGCAGCGTATCTTCTGCCGATTGCAACGTATCAGTTGCCGATTGCAGAGTATCTTCTGCCGATTGCAGCGTATCTTCTGCCGATTGCAACGTATCGGTTGCCTAATACAGAGTATCTTCTGCCGGTTGCCACGTATCTGTTATCTGTTGCCTAATGCAGAGTATCTTCTACCGATTGCAGCGTAGCTTCTGCCGATTGCAACGTATCTGTTGCCGATTGCAGAGTATCTTCTGCCTATTGCAGCGTAGCTTCTGCCGATTTCAACGTATCTGTTGCCGACTGCAGAGTATCTTCTGCCGGTTGCAGCGTAGCTTCTACCGATTGCAACGTATCTGTTGCCTAATGTCTGCAATCTGCCGATTGCAGCGTAGCTTCTGCCTATTGACTTCTAAGTTTCTTCCTAAATAGGATAGGAATTAGGATTTGTTAGTTTGTTAAATGATGTGGATGGATCGAGAGATGAAACCGAAGTGATTTCTGCTTGGTACAGCAGGGCTATTTATATGGGCCGAAATAGCGGTAATCCTCACTCCAATTTACATTAATTTGTGTAGTTATGTATTTTGTTCGTGTTTATAAACCATACTTTCAAAGTATTGCTAGAAAAGGATGGTGTAAATAAACATTCTGCAAAAGCGAATGATCTAAATATAGGCTTGTGATCGAACGACATTGGTGATGTATTGGAAGTGTAGTGGAAACCAGCTGGAAACGTCAGTGACAGTTGCAATGTTTTGATTATTATTTCTAATTTAATTTTAGTTTTTAATTGTAGTTGGACGTATGAGGAGATAGGGAAGTCAAGCAGTTGATGTTGATGGAATGAGCCATGGGGAGGACGCGGTAAGTCCTTTTGGTTTGGCAGCTCGTTCCCTCTTGGGCGGCTGCCCAATAACTGCTTAAAATCTAATGTTTGCTTTTCTTTTTATAGGTGTATAGTGGGCAGTGTTGCCATTTTCAGCGACTTGTCTCATTTCTAGCGACTTTCATGCCTTAAAAAGCACGTGTTGAGATTTGAGATTTTAGTGGTCTTTTGGGGACTTTTCGGAGATTTTCAGCGATTTTCAAAAATTTCTTAAAAAAACTGTGTTTTGCTAATAAACATCATTTTTCACAATTTTTTACATTTATGTTACACAAGAACATTTGATAAAAATGCAAAAAATTAATGAAAATTGAATTAAGACCTAACAATAGTGGATTTAGACATAAATAAATGTGAGTAAATTTTATGTAAATATTTTGACTTGAAGTCTATTTAGTTATTATTTTTCTAAGAAGAACTTAACAATTTTTTATTTTTGTGTTTTTTAAGAAGACAAAGTTGTTTTTTTTATTATTATATTTTATTATTGTTAAAAACAAAGAATAAAAGCGATTTGAAAACAAGATAAATGTTTAAATATGCATTAAAAAAAAGTCTCAAAACTAGCGATTTTTGTCTATAATTTCGGAGACTTGAGATTTTTTTTCCTCATTTCAGCGATTTGAGGTCTCCGGCAACACTGATAGTGGGAGACAGGTCTTTTTGGTTATTCGAGGCCACTCGCATGTTGCAGTGTCATCATGTTGCAGAGTTTGTATGTTGAGGCGTCAACAGCCCCCGTACGGGAACTTACGGCAACAAAACCCTATATGGAATTAAAGGTAATTGTTGTGGCTATAACTTGGAAATAATTTTGACTTGACACCTGTTGACGGGCAAAACTTATAATCTTTCAAACTTCAAATTTATATGAAAAAAGTGTTGCTAATAAATATTTAATTATAAATAAGTCAAAAATAGTTCAGGTTCCAAATTAACTCATAATTATAGGGAAAGATCCACTCATTAAAATAAAAAAAACGAATGTAAAATCTTAGAAAATGTGAAAGTTGTGTTCACTTAAAGTTGCGACACATTTTTAAAGATATTGACCTAATTTTTTGATTCCCTACTTTTGAACTATCTAATATCAAATTTGATCAAAAAAATTCAAATTGGTTATCACAAAAACATTGAATTTTGGCCAATGGATTTTAATCGTGAACCATTGTGCGTCGATCCCTCCAACCAATCAGTGTTACTATTTACCGCACCACGCAGGTTTGAACTCAACAAGTACCACGACAAGTATCCGAGTCGTTTTTAATGTTTCCTTTCGATCGTCCAATGGTACATCGCTAAATGACACACAATTATTGGGTCCGCCGCTTCAGAATGATTTAACTACGATTTTAATTCGGTTTCGCGCTCACCAATACGCGATGAGCGGTGATATCGCTAAAATGTACCGTCAAATTCTCATTAACGACGACCACGTCGAGTTCCAACGCATCCTATCGAGAGATTCCCCGAACGACGAACTACAAGACTACAAACTCAGAACGGTGACTTACGGGGTAGCGTCGTCGTCCTATTTGGCCGTGAAATCTTTGCAGCGGTGTGCTTCGGATCACAAATCTAAATATCCAAAGGCGACTGAAATAGTTAAAACTGATTTCTATATGGATGACCTGCTGACAGGGTGTTTGAGTAAAGCTGATTTTTTACAAATCCAATTTAAAATTACCAAACTTCTGCAGAGAGGGTGTTTCAACATACGCAAATGGGCGTCAGATTCACAACTTCTGCTCGCAAATATTTCTTAAACCGAACGCGAATCATATTAATGTCTCGTTTCTGACGACAGCGAATTTGTTAGAGCCTTAGGACTATATGTGGAACCGTCGCGTGATAATATGCTATTATCTACTAACTTCACCGCTACGGAGCCTCCGCTTATTAAACGCAAACTGTTGTAAGAATGCACGCGATTATTCGATCCTCAGGCAAGATCATATTTCAAGGGCTGTGGAAACCAAAGATCGACTGGTACGAGGAAGTCAACGAAAGGCTAAGTCGCGTCACAGTCTTCATCTGTATGGCTACAGGAGCTCTGCACCTAGAACTCGCTACCGATTTGTCATCATCTACGTTTATTGTTGCGTTCAAAAGATTTACATCTCGCCGCGGATATTGCGAGCATCTGTATTGCGATAACGGAACGAATTTCGTCGGGGCTGAACGAGCGCTTCGAGAATTGCTCAATAGCACGTTAAGAAATTAGTATTTAAAAGGATATCTAGCCAACGATCAAACTATGTGGCACTTGAACCCGCCATCGGCGGCGCCTCATATGGGGGGCTTCTGGGAAGCTGCCGTAAAACGACTGAAATTTCATCTTAGACGAACAATATTTGATATTGTTCCTACATTCGAGGAATTCTCAACACTTCTAACCGAAATAGAAGCATGCACAAATTCGCGACCGCTATGCGCATTGTCAAACGATATTAATGATTTATCTGTTTTAACCCCTTCTCATTTTCTCATAGGTGAAGCTTTAAAGACGAAACCTGAGCCTGACGAAACTCAATTTAAGGGATTTGGCGCGTACTTGTAGGTACAACTGCAAGTACGCGCCAAATGGCACAAGCCTACAAAGAACGTTTCTGTGGGTGAATTGGTCTTGATTCGTGACGATCGCATCCCTCCTATCAAATGGAAAATGGCTAGAATACTGAAGTTTTATTTTGGTGCAGACGGATTTTTTCGTGTAGTCGATTTGAAGACATCTGAAGGCTTGACTACACGACCGATAGTAAAGTTGTGCCCCTTACCGATGACTATGACGGTGACGTTTAACGCCATCCTAAATTTTTGATTTATAAATTCGATTAATTTATATTTATTCTAATTCACCTTACATATTGCATTTATTCACAATTTAATGTTAATTTAAATTTTCTACTTAAGTTTATATTGAATTCATTGAAATTAATTCAAGGCGGCCATCATGTTAGAGCCTTTATGCATTTTTCTAATTTTTCTATAACGTACAGTTATATTGTCGATCATCAGATCTTTTATTAATATTTTCATTGTTCTTGTTAGTCAGAGATCGTATTCATTTAACCCAGACTTGTCCAACCCGCAGCTTACGGAACGTATGCGGCCCAGGACGTGTTGTGGCCCAACAAAAACTGATATATTTATAAACTTTATGAATTAATGACGTTTAAATAATTTAAAATTTTTAACTAAGTATGTATATATTCTACGTTTTTTACTAATCAGCTATCTTTAGGGTTAGTATATTTCATTTGAGGCCCAATATAACTCGTCGTTTCCCAATGTGGCCCAAGAAAGTTAAAAGGTTGGACACCCCTGATTTAACCGTTGTATTTTTTCCATCGAATTCATTGCAGAGAAATTTAAGTTTAGTTTGTGCCAAAACGAAGTATTGAATTGTTCAGACGTGAAAGGAGAATATTATTTCTAATATTCTGACGTGAAAGGAGAATATTATCCGGAATAATAATTATAAATCGCATTTTCATTTCGCTCATAACATCTTTTAATATTTGAAATCAACTAATTTTTAATTTTTATATGTCGATCGTCCTGTTTTGGTTAACTTTGTTTTGTTACGACCGTCAGTAAAGTAGTTTGTCACTAAATAGTCATTTCTTCATGTATTTATCAAAATCTAACGTTTTTTTTTCAAAAAGAAGGGTATATTTTTTATAGAACTGTAGTAGGAACACTAGGTAAATGTTTCAAAATCAATATCACGTCCATCGTTCCGCAAAAACGAAAAAACAAGATTGCGAAATTTTTTGTAATTGCACCATTATTGAATATGCATAAATGCACATTGAACGCACATTCAAACATTTATACCCGAAGAACCACACTCAATAATGTACAACTAAACACTTTTGTTCTCAGTGTCTCTTTTATACTTTCAAAAAGAAGTTTGTGAAGCAATTTATAAAACTCATTTTTTTTCGAAAATACTAAATAATTTTAGTGTATGTATTTTTATTGAAAATATAACTTTGTCAACCTTTATAGTCTTTCAAACTTTCTGGTCATACAGAGCTTGCTATAAAAAAATTTCAGTTTCAGTTTCGGTTTCGGTTTTGACCGAAACTAACTTCTAGGTCGAATGTCGTTTTCGGTTTCAGCCTAAAAATCCGATTTTGGTCTAATGGTAATGGTAACAGAATAGTAACATTGTATTTGAAATTACAGTACTTACATCAGCAATGCCTTCCCTTACATGTCTCCAAATTAAAGGATCGGTTTGAATATAGAGCGAGCAGGTATTTTTGTTTTCCTCCTTGGGCCGTACAGCCGCGGCGCGTCGTACTCTGCCGTGAACATTTTGATCCCAATCAAACTGTGACTCTGAATAATAAGCTCTAACATTCCGATTGTATCCACCCATAAAGGCTACTTCCTTGACAATATTACCCGTATCACTCATTTCGCGAAAATTTGCCACCTTTGAGTATTTCTGTTGAAGACATTTAAGTTCATCCTTTATTGAATTCGTCGACTGATTAATTATTTTTGATTCGCTAGCTTCACCGATGCTCACTGGCTTCGGAAATTCTTCAAAATATTCCATTTCTTCAACCGCTGAATTCTGTATATGCTCCATCCATTGTGACACCGCTTCGTTAATACCACATCCACCAACATGTCCTGCAACATCAAAATTAAAAGACAATATCAATACTGACCAATTCAATAACAAAACACACCTGACGGTGTAGTGATACCTTTCTTATATGTTTTCTGAGCAATTCTAATTGCAAGTATAGTTTGCATGATGAACAATAATCAAATCAATTCAAATAACTCGTATTGTGAATATTTCACGAATGGCTAATTTACTTTTGCATATTTCACGAATGGCTCATTTATTTAGTTTTGAAAATTTAACTATAATTTTTGCTTTTTATAAATTAGGTTTGTGACTTAATTTTTCCAATATTACAAAGATCCTTTATCCTCTGACAATGACCCCCGAAATACAAAAATCGTCCAAAACGCGTTTTAGGAGCTCCAGAATGCAAAAAATACATTTTAGAGATTATTGGTAGTAGTGTTTTTGAACCCACAGGGGCAACTAAGTACGAAATCCAAATGTATTCTCTCGGGTCATGTTTTTGCGTTTACGGTTTTGAAATCGGTGGAAAAAACGGGCCTATAGGCCGAGCGACTAAATTTTAAATCTGTTGGAAAATCCTATATCTCAGCAATCTACCAACAGAATATCGGCGCATGTTTTTGCGTTTACGGTTTTGAAATCGGTGGCAAAATAACGGGTTTATAGGCCGAGCGACTAAATGTTAAATGTTTTGAAAACACTATAAACACTATATTTTTTTTAAATTTGTTTTTGTTGAAATCCTTCTTCAAGGACTGAATATTTTGGTGTCTTTTTGGCAAATCATGCTCACTACAGTCCAACGGGTCTATAGTTCAACGACTTAAGGTCTGAACTTCCGGGGGCGGACTTTTGGAGGCATGAAGTCATGAAAATTGTTTTTGAGCCTTTTTCGTGAAAAAAAAGCGCAAACGGCAGCCAAATTTGCTCAAGAAACTGTTTAAAATGTATAGTTAGGCATGTAAACGAAAACTTATTCAAAAATGGGGACTGGAATTTTCCACAGGATTCATTTCTGGCTCAAAAAGACAAATGACCACAAAAAATGCTTCAAAATCAAATTCATGATTTCATTAGAAGCGAAGAGTTGAATAACTCAACGTGTTGGACTATAAACTATGATCTACTTTAGAGAATATGGTGTGCTAAAAAACACTCGCTAACATTGAATCCATGCAGCAGGAATCTAACCACAGCTTTGGACAACTTTCAAATAGATCGAGCGCGTATTTTGCAGCCCTGTTGGCTCCATCGTTAAAGGCATGGTGTTAAATCAAATGGCGGTATTTTTGAATAATGTGATCTATGATTTGTGGCTGTTGTGTGGCCCAATAAATATAAAAAAAAAGTTTTGAAAAATACCAATGCGTTCTCATTTGGCATCAATTTTTCCTTGTGTCAGTATTTATGGCTAGACTAGGTAGTTTGACGAAAAGTGATCAAAGTGTGCAACCCCTAAATATTATCCAATCTTCTTAAAATTTGGCATATATATATTTTTCATCACTGAGACTCGGAGCGTAAGCAAAGTCTGCAAAAATTTTAGATTTTATTTTTTGCCTAACAAAATGAAACACCCTAATAAACACAACTAACAAACAGGGAAGACATTTTCAATTTGATTTTAACATGCACAATTTCAAGCAGTGAATTGAACGTAATGCAAGGAGTTACCTGCAGAGATTTTTTTACGGCAATTAGTGTGCCACCTCCATCTTTTTTACTGGAAGTTTCAAGGCTTCTATCGCATCTAAATACGTTATATCGTTCATCAAAAAGTTCGTGGTCAAAGATTTAAGGCTTAAGCCAAACAGATTACATCGTAATTTTCACTTACAATTAGTAAACGTACTAAAAGACTTTCAATTTAGTCCTTAGACCCCTCACATTTTGATAATATATTGACAAACAGGCTATTTTACCATTATTATAATTGTTAGGTTCAGAAGAAGGGGGGAGGGGGGAAGGAGTGGTTCAATTTTACCCATTTTTAAAGACGGGTGCCAAATTTCAACTTTCTACCCCAAAATACATTATACCGATGCGCCATTTTTGCTGGTAGATTGCTTTCCAAAACATTTAAAATTTTGTCGCTCGCGCCGCACATTAGCGTCTCAAAGTTTTTTTCTAAAAAAAAATTCAAAACAATTTTTGCATTTTGGGGGTTACTGACCCCCTCCTCCCTCAACCATCCACCCAAAAAAATCGTTTACATAAAAAGTTTTTTTATATGCCGATTTCAACGGTTCACAGTATCCTCTAAATATATAAAGACTATGGTGGTGACCTATTTAAAGGAACCACTTCGGTCAATGTTGGAGGTTTCTCAAACCAAAGGAGTAGATCTCCGGGAGGTACTCCGGAGGACAGCAAGGTGGTGGAGAAAGTATCAAGAATAAGCAATTTGGCGTCGTCCTATTCTAAGGCAGTGGCCTCTAGCGAATTCAAGGCTGCAATTATCCACCAAAATGCATCCATGGAGATTTCCCAAGAACACGCCAAAATGCTGAAAGATAGCATTACTTCAGCCGTGGCCGATTACATTGACTGCGAGAATAGCGATGGAGATTTTACTCCTCTAAAATTCGCTAGCTACGCTCTGATCAGGGACATCTTCGTAGTCAACTGTCAGGATAAACCGACTCGTGACTGGCTTCAGGCAACCATCAAGAAAATGCCATGCCCCTGGGCCGAAGGCAGTCTCGAAATCGTAGACTACGATAGGCTTCTGAAACGGATTAGACTGTCAGTCTTCGTCAGAGATTCAAAAGACGTCTGTACAGTGACGTTCCTTAACAGGATTAGACGTCAAAACCCAGGCTTGGCCACAAACAAATGGAGAACATATAGCCGAAGGGAACATGAGAACGGAATTCACATCGTTTTCGGCGCATACAAAGATTCTGATGATGTACTGAAAGCAAATCAGTACAAAGCTTTCTACTTACTGAGTCAAATCACTTTCTTGACAACAGAAGCTGAATTAGAATTCAAACTGCGTAGGGCAGCAGCAACTGCGACTATAGATGAGGCTAAACCAGCCACCTACTCGGAAGTGACCAAATCAGGTAATGCAATGCAGGCAGCGTCAACTAACGCGGCCATTAGGGAAAGCTTAGCGACATGTCCCACTCGCCATCAGCTACTGCAGCTTACTGATCCCGATATCAGTTGCACATATAATCCAATGGCGCATGGCACACTGCAAAAAATGTGCAGCTGCATGTCTGGGACACAAAGCTGACTTTTTTGAACTGATCTAAATGTAGCTGATATCAGGAACATGTCGGGTAGTTTCTAATGTCATTTTTGTTAGATTAAATACAATAAAATGATAATTTTCAATATTTTTTACGTCTGGCGGTAATAATTGTTGTCAGTAGCACAGTCTATTGGCCACTCTCTAGGTTATAGGCTCTCTACTTAATAAAATGTTGACTTTAAAATAATTAGTATTTGGGAACATCATAAAATTTTGACAAGTGAAAATAAATATGTCTACCGAAGAAGAGAAATTGAACACAGCAATCGTACAAGCTGTAGAAAAACATAGATGCTTGTACGATTGCACAGATCCTTTCTATGGGAAGCGGGATAGGATAGAAATGGCGTGGAAACAAATCGCAGAAGAAGTAAAACTACCGCGTAAATAAATGTTTTATAACTTTATTTTAGATTTAAAGGCAATACTTCCATTGCCACGGTAAGGCATTTTCTTTTCGCATAAAATAATTGGCCAAATAATTTCTCCGTTCCTCTGTTTCATTGACATGTCTTGTAGAAGTTGTTCCCAGTTCGTCAATTGTTATTCCGACTGGAGCTTCACAATTTTCCTCTGTGTTTTCCTCATCCCAAACGTGAAAGGCACTAAAACGTCCCTCACGAGAGCGAATGAAATTGTGAAGAACACACACCGCTTTTATTGTGTTAACTATCGACTCCTCTTTAGCACAAATAGCAGTCTCCAGTATCCGAAATTTGGAAGTTGCCATTCCAAAGGCGCATTCAACACTTTTTCGTGCCCTTGAGAGTCTATAGTTGAAGATCCGTTTTGTGTTGGTTAGATTCCGCTGTGGATATGGTCTCAAGGTATTCTTTTTCAATGGAAAAGCTTCATCACCAATTAAGAAAAATAGAAATGGTTTTCCAGAATTGTCATTTGGCAATAAAACTTCAGTAGGAATGCCCAGTTGATGACTTTCCATTGCTCTTCCGACATTTGAGTGTTGAAAAACTCCAGAGTCACTATTTCGCCAAGATCTCCAACATCAATTGTGAGAAAAAGTCCATCCGCATCAGCTATGGCCATCAAAACAATGGAAAAGTATTTTTTGTAGTTGAAGTACAAACTTCCACTCTTGGGCAGCTTTTTAATACGAATGTGCTTGCCGTCTACGGCTCCAATACAATTCGGTATTTGACACAACGTGTAGTACCTATTTGCTACTTCTTTCCATGTGCTCTATGTAGGTTTTGGCATGAATATCGGTTGTAGATGCTCCCAAATTGCAGTTGTAGTTTCAGCAATTATTTTACTTATCGTGCTTCTTCCTCTCATAAATTCGTATTGGAGAGCTGAAAACGACTGGCCTGTAGCTAAATATCTGAAATACACGCAAAAACGCAATATATTAAAACATATTTTGATATTTTTAGATGATGTCGTCAAAAGTAAGTGGGGAAATTTAAGGACTGGATTTCTAAGATCTCGCAGAAAGAATATCCCAAGTGGATCTGGGTCTTCCACTGCCACAAAAAAGTATTATTTAGAAAATGAAATGCAATTCTTAGTCCCATATCTGCAACACAAACAACAGAGTGGAAATTTATCTTCCGAAGTCATTAATTGTGATGTACTTAGTCCGAACTCTTCTTATACATTGAATTATGGAGTACTGAGTACGGAGCCTTTGGAAGACTCTTCTTCGTCAATTCGAATCGACTAATGCAATGAAGACAGTACAACCAGAGACGAGTTGCAAGTGGTTGGTGTTGAAGAGCTGACATCCAAGGCACTACGTTCAAAAAAAAACACAAAGAAACACCGAATTCGGATGAGGCTATTGTTCAATACTTAAAAGAGAGAAGAGAAGAAAAAAAGGAAAAGGAAGAGCCCCTTCTGGGTTTTTATACCCGTATGGTGAAACCAAAGGGTATATTAACTTTCCCTTACCGTTTGTAACGCCAAGATCCCGTCATCGCACAAAAAAATGAATTACACCAGTGTGTTTAGAATGATGAAAAAAGTTGAATTTAGCATGTCCGTCCGTCTGTCTGTCCGTCCGTCTGTGAAGCGGATTGCGGGCGCACGGATTGAGCTACAGACTTGAAATTTTGCACAGGTCCGTCTTTCGTAAAATGCGAGGCTAAGTTCGTTAATGGGCAAAAATGGACCATTAGGGGGGGTACCCCCCATACGAACAAAAACGATTTTTGTGAATATCTCAAAAACGGTGCATCTTATCAAAAAAGTCCAAGAACAAAAGTTGTTTAGGACATAATTCTACATTAAAGTTCCATACATCAAAATCCAATTGGAACAAGTTTTAAAAAAATCTTATTGGAAAGTTTGACTTCAAAGTGGAATTTTGATACGCCGTTCAATTAAATCACCATACGGGTTTTCAATAATTGCCAGATTGGCAATTATAGCTTTTGTTATGTTTTTAAGTCACTTTTACCAGATCTACTGAAAATGACACCAAAAAAACAAAAAGAATTCCGGAGTGATTTAATTTCATTGGTCAATAAGTATATTAATGATGATGATTGATTCTAATGAAATAAATAATTTACTTACCGTAACGTAATTTGCAATTTTTCTCTGGGTTTGATTGCTTTCCGGAAATTGCTATCTTTCTTCGTCAATTTTTTCTCCAAAAGGTGTAGTAAAATTTCAAAACTTTCCTGGGACATCCTGTGAAAGTTTTGAAATTTTCCTGCTTTGAAGGTTTTATTTGCTGAACTTAATTGCGCATTTCTTTTTATAAACGGATGTACCCAATATTTTCTACGTTTTATACTGCTGCGGTTTTTTAGCAGAGAAATAAGGAGAAGTTCTTCCTCCGAGTCCGACATTTTGACGTTTGAGGTCAGCTGATCCGAGTTCAGTGTGTCATGTCAACTGATCGAATCAGTTCATGCAGCTGCCCGACCTGATGTCGGAATCAGTCAGCGGCAGGAGCTGATGCGTCAATGGGACATCTCCCTTACAGAAAAGGTTAGTAATTCCCATTAAATTTCAGGCAGCAAATGAAGTCACGGATATGGAGAGCTATGACTCCACTAACACAGCAATCAACCCGGTCCATAACGACCTCTCACGGAACCCTGCAGGTTCAATTTTAGGACAGAGCCTAGTGCCAGTGAGCGACAGGCCCTCTGAGGGTAACTCTGCAACTGGCAAAGACTCTCCATCGCAAGCTACCAACGAAGACACACCTTCGGGAAATTTTTAGACGAAGGAGTGGTATTTCTCCACAAGTCCTTAGGCTCTGACATTACAGATGTTCCCGGCTCATTTAGATCTTCTTTTATTTGTAGTCTTAATGGTACAAGCGAAGCCATAAAGAGGTGCTCATCACTGACATTCGAACTTATCTTTTGTTTGTAGACACTTTGGCCAGACGAACCATCGCATCCCCATTTACATATTTTTTCTTATTCTAGTAGACGTAGAAACGCAGTTTTATTCAGCCCCGCGCTGACTATTTTAACAGTTTTGCTGATTTGATACGCATGGAGTTTTATTTGTTCAATTAAATGATTGTACTGCATCTAGTTAGTTTTTCCTGACCTTCAATCAAAACTTATATTTAGTTAAAATTAATTGAATGTATAAATAAAATTCACATTTTTATTCAAACTTTCTATTTAATTGATTGGTCCCGCAACGATTTACTCGCGGGAAATAAATGTATGGAAAAGTCAAAACATTCGCGGGTGCGTTTAGTGTAATACCGAAAGTAAAACGTTTTCAGCACCACGGCACACCCCGGGACAATTGCGTTTAGCAGAATGCAAATTTTCTGCGGGAAACGCCAAATCCCGCGGCGTACACGTCCCGCCGGCTACGGGAATAAGGGTGATTAACTTTAATTCGGTATTAGTCCACCTATCTACATCCTTTTTTGAAAATGTTTGTAACAACCTATTAGTCGTATTGTCAAGCAAATTTTGAAGATCTATTTTTGCTACCGATTCTTCAACTGCGATTGGTTGTGGAAGTATCTTGTCCTTTGCTGCTTTCAGCTTCTTGTAACTTGGTAGTTTCTGGTTTTTTTTAAATGCCTTACGTAGTATGTTATATTTTTTCCTTGAGAGCCCTAGATCCAAAAATAATGCCAAAGCGTCTGTCTCCCGAAGAATTCATCAGTTTCTTCGGGAGTTTTTATGCTTTGAATCATTCGTTCCTCTCGATTTGGACTAGCTTCTGTTAAAAATGACACAATTTTTACTTGTTGATGTTTCTGATGTGATCGCAAGTTATAAATATAAGCTTTTTCAAGTAATGGATCTTCATATGAATCCGATAGTGATTTAACTTTTCTTCGCTTTGATCTTTCAGAAGATTGATCAAAGCTAACTTCTGGTCTGCCACCACCGCTATCCTCAGCCACATCCAAAAAACTACATTCTCCAAATTCGAAAATTGTTTCACTTTTCATCCCTTCGTGGTGTTTATTCAAAAAATAAGATTTGTTTCGATTACAATCGCACCATTTCTTCATAAAGTGACTGAGAAAATTCTTTAGTTTCAGCTCCTGATTCACATCAAAATGATATGACTGATAAGTGTTTTCAATATATGTTTTCAATTCACATAAAGTTTTCTGTTCACCTTGAAACAAAACTTCACACAATTCACGATGAGTAATTTCCACGGAATTTCGATCCATTTTTAATTTAACTTGTTGCTTTGACGATTTCGGTGTTAACTGATTTCGGTATTAACTGATTTCGACTTTAAGAACTGACTACCCCCTAATAAACAAATTTCTCTAATCACTTTTTAATTATATGATTCATTGGGGTAATTACGGAAACCCCGTGGAATTTTTCTGAGTCATTGTAATAAAACACTTAAACTCTTAGTATAGGCTCGTCAACACAAGTTTAATATATTTGCATTTAATGGTATATTTCTTAATATTCTGTTGTAACATATATACATATGTATATCTAAGAAATTGATTTTTACTGCCCTAATTGTTCATATAAGATTATCAGTTTTAAACGGTTTTACTGTCAAGAAGGGTGACATTTAATGGTTTCACTGTATGCTGGTATGGAAAATATTCCGCTTTTATGTATACTAAAAGTAATTAAAACAATTTCCTAGCGTATTAGACGAAATATCTTTGTCCATTGTTGTGACAAAGTAAGACATTTTTTAAAAAATAATATGTAAAAAATCAGACTTTTATTTACGGTGACCAGAGTTGCAGGTAGTAGCAGATGAAATATGGATATTTTGAAAGGTATTTTTATAATGCCCAGAATTCCGGGATAACAATTTTAAGAAAAAAAAAATGTAGTACTACAAATTTTTAATTTTTATTATAATTGCCTAAATATGTCCTCAGGTTGATGATAAAATCGATTTTTCTGTACTAAGTGACTTAATAAAGTTCAAAAAATTTGTTGAAAATTCGAAAATTGAAAAAAACAGAAATTTTACCAACTTTGACCCCATGGCGTTCGGAAATTACTTGTCCCAGGAGAGTGTCCTTTTGGATTTCTAGGTTCCTAAGAATTCTCAACGCAATGACATAACCGAAATCCTTCAAAGGCAGAACTCAAAATTTGTATTTTTGGCCGCCGAATGGCGCTTTGACCCCATAGAGCGGCTGCGCCAAATGTCGTGGGGTATTTTTGCATGCCGAACTATGGGGCCAAAGTGCCTTTCGGCGGCCAAAAATCCATAACTTTTGAACGGATCAATATTTTTGAATGCGGTTTTCTTTGTTGGCTAGATAAAGATCCAAGCTTTATTTCCTCACAATTTGACCACCCCACCTCTCCCCCTCCCCACCCATCTGCATTTGAAATCAAAAATTACCAAAATCTCGAGAACGGTTGGTCGTACAGAACAAAACATTAATGATGAAAATATTTAGAATGCCGTTTTACATATATCGTCAGTACATGAAAATCGAATAGGAGTAACTTTAATACCCTATATGATGAAATAATCAAAACTGTAATTGTTGTAATATTTTTTTGGTTTTGTTTTAAAGTTGTTTTTTAAATCTATATATATAAAAATGGAAGTTTGTTTGTTGGTTGGTTGGTTTGAGATTACAAAACTCAAGAACTACTGGACCGATTTTTACGCGGTTTTTTGCAAAATGATCTGCGTTGCCAGGAGCAGGTTTTTAGCTATGCAGATTTTCAAAATTCGAAACGGAAGGTCCTGTAAGGATAATGAAAATATCCTTTTTCCCATTTTTCCCCGGAAAAATTTGCATTATAGGGTTTTTGGGGTCGCTGATCACGAATCCGGTATTAGATTTTCAAAATTCGAAACGGAAGGTCCTGTAAGGATAATGAAAATATCCTTTTTCCCGTTTTTCCTGGGAAAAATCGGCATAAGGTTTCCGGGGTCGCTGACCACGAATCCGGTATTAGATTTTCAAAATTGGAAACGGAAGGTCCTGTAAGGATAATCGAAATATCCTTTTTCCCATTTTTCCCCGGAAAAATTTGCATTATAGGGTTTTTGGGGTCGCTGATCACGAATCCGGTATTAGATTTTCAAAGTTCGAAACGGAAGGTCCTGTAAGGATAATACAAATATCCTTTTTCCGATTTTTCGCCGGAAAAATTGGTATTATGGGGTTTTTGGGGTTGCTGATCACGAATCCGATATTAGACTTTCAAAATTCGAAACGAAAGGTCCTGTAAGGATAAATATCCTTTTTCCCGTTTTTCCTCGGAAAATCGGTATAAGGGGGTTTTTGGCGCGCTGATCACGAATCCGATATTAGATTTTCAAAATTCGAAACGAAAAGTCCTGTAAGGATAAATATCCTTTTTCCCGTTCTTCCTCGGAAAAATCTGTATAAGGCGGTTTTTGGGGGCGCTGATCACGAATCCGGTATTATATTTTCAAAATTCGAAACGGAAGGTCCTGTAAATATAACGCAAATATCCTTTTTCCCATTTTTCTCCGGAAAAATTGCCATTATGGGGTTTTTGGGGTCGCTAATCACGAATCCGGTGTTGGAATTTCAAAATTCGAAACGGAGGGTCCTGTAAGGATAAATATCCTTTTTCCCGTTCTTCCTCGGAAAAATCGGTATAAGGGGGTTTTTGGGGCGCTGACCACGAATCCGGTATTAGATTTTCAAAATTCTAAACGGAAGGTCCTGTAAGGATAACGCAAATATCCTTTTTCCCGTTTTTCCTGGGAAAAATCGGCATAAGGTTTCCGGGGTCGCTGACCGCGAATCCGGTGTTAGATTTTTAAAATTCGAAACGGAAAGTCCTGTAAGGATAACGCAAATATCCTTTTTCGCGTTTTTCCTGGGAAAAATCGGCATAAGGTTTCCGGGGTCGCTGACCGCGAATCCGGTGTTAGATTTTTAAAATTCTAAATGGAAGGTCCTGAAAGGATAACGGAAATATCCTTTTTCCCGTTATTCCCCGGGAAAATTGGCTTTATGTTTGGGATCGCTGATCACGAATCCGATATAAGATTTTCAAATTTCGAAACGAAAAGTCCTGTAAGGATAAATATCCTCTTTCCGTTTTTCCTCGGAAAATCGGTATAAGGGGGTTTTTGGCGCGCTGATCACGAATCCGATATTAGATTTTCAAAATTCGAAACGAAAAGTCCTGTAAGGCTAAATATCCTTTTTCCCGTTCTTCCTCGGAAAAATCTGTATAAGGGGGTTTTTGGGGGCGCTGATCACGAATCCGGTATTATATTTTCAAAATTCCAAAAGGAAGGTCCTGTAAGGATAATGAAAATATCCTTTTTCCCATTTTTCCCCGGAAAATGATCACGAATCCGGTGTTGGAATTTCAAAATTCTAACCGAAAAGTCCTGCAAGATTAACGCAAATGTCTTTTTTCCAATTTTTCTTGATGCAATTGCCACTAAGGGATTTTCGAGGTCTATGATCACGAATCCGGTGTTGGAATTTCAAAATTCGAAACGGAAGGTCCTATAAGGATAACGCAAATATCCTTTTTCCATATTTTTCCCCGGAAAAATTGCCATTATGGGGTTCTTGGGGTCGCTGATCACGAATCCGGTGTTGGAATTTCAAAGTTTGAAACGGAAAGACCTGTAAGGATAACGAAGTATCCTTCTCATTTTATCCGAGAAAAAAATTGCATTATGGGGTTTTTGGGTTCGCTGATCACGGATCCGGTGTTAGATTTTCAAAACTCGAAACGGAAGGTCCTGTAAGGGTAATGAAAATATCCTTTTTCCCATTTTTCCCCGGAAAAATTGCATTAGGGGGTTTCTGAGCTCGCTGATCACAGCTCTGCAGTGGGATTTTTAAAAATCGAAACGGAAGGTCCTGTCAGGATAACGAAAATATTCTTTTTCCAAAATTTCCCCGGAAAAATTGGCATTATGGGATTTTCGGGGTCGCTGATCACGCATCCGGTAATAGTTTTTAAAAAGTCTAAACGGAAGGTCCTGTAAGGATAACGCAAATATCCTTTTTCCAATTTTTCTCGCAAAAACTGGCTTTAGGAGGTTTTCATGGTTGCTTATCACGAATCTGTTGTTGAAATTTCAAAATTCGAAACGCAAGGTCCTGTAAGAATAATATTTTTTCCCAAAAGTTTTTAAATTATTTATGGTTTTTTTGCATTCTAAAATTTATACAAAAAACTTTAAGCTGGCATTCGTAGGGTCTGCTAGTGTTATAAAAAAATATAGCATTTTTAAAGACAATACGATTATTTCAATACAATTTGATACAAATACACATGGCTGAAATTACATTAAGTCTTGATCTACGTCGAATTATAACAATTGTAGGATTTCTTGATCTTCCTCGTCATCCAATTCATCTTTTGCATTTGTCCATTTAAAACGCAGAGAAGCCAAAAATGGATCTGACGATGGAAGTAAAATATTCATCAAATCTTCATTTTGGTTGATTTTAGCGTTTTTTCTAGTGTTGGTTAGTCTAAAATGTCTGTAGTCTTAATTTTTCGATTTCTGAGCTTCTTCTGAAAGCTCCCCAAGTGGTAAAATGTTTTTTTTTCAATTATCAGCTTGCCATGGAAAAGCACTTTATGCATTGTTGCAGACATATTTCTCCAATTGTAATGTCTATTATACAAATCAACTGTAGACTTGGCATATGATTTGAATTTATCTGGATTTATTGTCTGCTTGCTTGAAAGCACCGATAATATAACTTTCAATCGTCGAATTAATGTAAATTTCTTAATATTCTGTTGTAACATATATACATATGTACATATGTATATCTAAGATATTGATATTTATTGCTCTAATTATTCATAGTACCAGGAAGACCGAGCCATGCTCGGCTCGGGGTCTCTGAGTAGTTGAATCCGATTATAATTGCAACATGATTCGTATAACGAGGTTCAGGGAACTTGATTGTTTTGTAATTACTATTTATCGCTGCCGATATTTTAAAAGTGATATTTTTAGAATACATATCGCAAAACCTTACTCCCTAGCAATATTGCGAATTTTCATTAAGATACCTTCACGTAATTCGAAGACACCAAGCGAGGGGTATCGATGGGAGGGAAAAGTCAGGTTCGTAGTGGAAAAATCGAAAGCCCTTAGTCCGCTTAGTAATACTGTAAAGTTGCATTAAGATCGGACTACCCAATTCGAAGATACCAGGCGAGGGGTATCGAGGGGAATTTTCTCAGAGGTGAGACCTATCTAGATCGATTCCTTGTCCCCGAAAATCTTTAACCCCCAAGTTTCGTGAAAATCGTTAGCTGGTTTTTGAGATCGTTGTTCAGACATTTATCGTATTATATTATAGGATAAGATTATCAGTTTTAAACGGTTTTACTGTCAAGAAGGGTGATATTTAATGGTTTCACTGTATGCTGGTATGTAAAATATTCCGCTTTAATGTATATTAAAAATAATTAAAACAATTTCCTAGCATATAAGACGAAAAATCTTTGTAATTTGTTATGACAAAATAAGACATTTTTTTAAAAAATAATATGTAAAAAATCAGACTTTTGTTTACGGTGACCAGAGTTGCAGGTAGTAGCAGATGAAATATGGATATTTTGAAAGCTATTGACCTTGGCTATCATTTCCAACTTACACCTGACCGGATCAAGCCGGATCAGATTTTGCAGAGCCATATATATACAAAATTTCGCGAAAAAAATAGTATTTTTAGAATGCCCAGAATTCCGGGATAACAATTTCAAGAAAAAAAATGTAGTACTACAAATTTTTAATTTTTATTATAATTGCCTAAATATGTCCTCAGGTTGATGATAAAATCGATTTTTCTGTACTAAGTGACTTAAAAAAGTTCAAAAAAATTGTTGAAAATTCGAAAATTGAAAAAACCAGAAATTTTACCAACTTTGACCCCATGGCGTTCGGAAATTACTTGTCCCAGGAGAGTGTCCTTTTGGATTTCTAGGTTCCTAAGAATTTTCAACGCAATAACATAACCGAAATCCTTCAAAGGCAGAACTCAAAATTTGTATTTTTGGCCGCCGAATGGCACTTTGACCCCATAGTGTGCCGTAGGTGAAAGCAAATTAAGAACTCATTTTTACTTTTTGTTGTTGTTTATTTAAAATAATTACATTACTTAATTTGTTGTTTGTTTTAATGACTTAATCTATTGTACAAAATTGGGTCTACCGGCGAATTCGTTTCGTTTCAACTTTCGTTTCGATTCATTGTTTCGTTTCGTTTGAGTTTTGCGACCGTGGAATTCGTTCGAAACGAAATAAAGTATTTCCACAAGATAAATTCGTCAAAGTACTAAATATGTGAAATTGTAGTAGAGTAGTTGCTATTTCGGAATAGTTTAATGTCAAAAAATCGGTGGTTTTACTGATATAACAATTTAAAAGTTATTGAATAGACTATTATTGATAAAAAAAATTGTTTACTGCAATGGCAATGGCTTGGTTTTTTCTGAAGAAGACGAAGAAGAAACTGTTAATCTCAGAATTTACAGGAAACAGCTGAGGGATGCTTCAAATCTTTTGGAGCTCCCAGATGCTAGGTGATATGATGAAATATGAAAAATGTACTTATGTGTATGCTTTATATTAACTGAACAATCTTAAATTGTAGATTCAAAGAATACTTTAGGTTAAATAAAGTAGCTTTCAGCGTGGTGTTAAAAGAATTGGAACCACATCTTCGACCTAGAGCCAGGTCTTCGTCTGTTCCGACAGTTTTAAAACTAGCGTGCTCATTGAGATTTCTCGGAGATGGTACCTACCAACAGACAATCGGAAACGATTTTAATGTTGGTATAGCACAATCTACCGTATCAGATACTTTGACCAAAATGTTAGAGCTCATGGAACGAAAATTATGTCCAAAATACATAAATTTTAATATGACAGAAGAAGAAAAGAACGAAGCCAAGATGTGTTTTTTCTCGAAAACTGGATTTCCTGGAATAATCTGCTGTGTTGATGGCACACATGTTGCAATAATTGGCCCTAAGGAAGACAAACACATTTTTTTATAATAGAAAAGGTTTCTACAGTGTTAATGCCATGATTGTAAGGTATTTTTCTAATGTGCATATATTCATAATTTCCCATGGTTTTAATAGGTATGTGATCATAAAATGGAAATTCGTGCAATAGATGCGACTCATGGGGGTTCTTCTCACGATTCACTAGTGTGGCGGCTTGGACTTCCGAAAAAGGAAATGCGGAGAAATTATGAGAATCACGAAAGGAATTCTTGGTTGCTGGGTATGTGTTTGTACCATATAAATCATTTTTCCCAGTTAAATCACCTAAATTAAAATATTTCAGGTGATTCCGGGTATCCCTTAGAGCCATGGGTCATAACACCATTTAGAGCACCTGAAGACGATTTAAGAAAAACCAGATTCAATAAACAGCATTTGAAAGCTAGGAATAGAATAGAAAGGGTAAATGGGTGTTTAAAAAGTCGGTTTCGGTGCTTACAGGGAACGCTGAACTACGCTCCAGCTAAGTATGTTAGAATCATCAATGTATGTGCAGCTCTACACAATATATGTATCGCCCATAACGTCGATATTGAATACGAGTGTAGAAGCAATGATGTCATAGTCGATGATGATATGGGAGGCGACGAAAATGAGCCCTATTTAGGAACTGCTCTGAGGATTAGGGATGAAATTTGTAATTCATTTATATAAAAAAGCAAATTTTGAAGAAAATATAAATTTTATTAAAAGTTTTTCAATAACTCTTTAAAACAAAATTTTGTTAAACAAAAATTAATTTTAAATTCAAGATAAAATTAAACATCTGTAAAGATTTTAATTAGTTATAATTGGCCATTCCTTGCTTTAATTCAAGGATTTGTTTTTTTATTAATAATTGTTCTTGCGTAGTTTTGTCTTTGTTTTGATTGTGCCTGATTTTCTCCTCAAAATTTTTCTTCATAAGCTCATATTTTTTTTCTCTGATTTTATAAATTTTTCTTGAGTACGTAGCATTTTCTTCTATAATTTTTTCACGTCTTTTAATGACTCCAATATTTTTGAATTAAATTCCTCTTGTACTTTTGTATGAGCATCTAGCAAATCATGGTTCGTTGTCTTCAGTCGCTTTTGAGAATTTTCTGCCGAGCCCCTTTCATCTTGTGTTACTGCTCGCCTTTTGTGTGTAGGAACATACAATACACGAGTAGTACCACAAGATGAAGGGGGCTCCTCAGAGTTTTCGTCAGGAAGGGTTTCTGGTGTCAAGGAATGCAGTGCATTCAGCGATATATCTTCACCAAATGTTCTGGCTCCCCTAATACCGGAAACACTGGTGTCTAGGCTTAAAAAATTTATTGCAATTTCCTCAGTAGCAGATATACTCTTTAGTTTATAATTTCCGCCTCCTGTACCAGTGATCTGTTCTTTGTTGTAGACCAGTTTCTTCTTTAAGTTATATTTAACACATGGATCAATAAGTCCCGAGACTAACCTAGAGATGACGCTCGTAGTAAACCAGTAACCACGTCTTTCTAGAGTACTAACCTTTGCTTGAAACGTGTCAAAATTTTAAGTCGATCGGACCAGAAACAGCTGAGTTATCGAGGTTGGAGTAAAGTCGTTTTGTAGTTTGTTTAAAAAATGGAAAAAACCGAGTTTCGTGTTCTGATAAAACATTGTTTTTTAATGGGTAAAAACACCGTGCAAGCGAAACAATGGATTCAAAAATGTTACCCGGACTCTTGTCCATCAAAAGCAACGATTTGTCGGTGGTTTGCCGAGTTTAAACGTGGTCGTACCGACACAAATGACGCGGAACGCTCGGGTAGACCTGTGGAAGCCGTTACACCGGAAAATGTGAGTGAAGTGACAAAAATTATAATGAAAGATCGTAAAGTGAAGCTCCGTGAGATTGCTGAGATAACACAGATATCATATGGAAGTGCATTTACTATCCTTCATGAAAAATTGAGCATGAAAAAGGTTTTTTCCAAGTGGGTGCCGCGATTGCTTTCGATGAAACAAAAACAGCAACGAGTCGATGATTCAGAAAGCTGTTTATCGCTATTTACTCGCAATAAAAAAGATTTCTTGCGTCGTTACGTGTCCATGGACGAAACATGGATACATCACTACACTCCAGAGTCGAAGCGGCTGTCATCTGAGTGGCGCACAGCTGGCGAAAGCCGTCCGAAGCGTCCGAAAACGCAGCAGTCAGCTGGCAAAGTCATGGCGTCAGTTTTTTGGGATACGCATGGCGTGACGATTGTATCACCCTAAAAGGTGATTATATTGATGAATAAAAAAAAATTTTGCAAAAAAAATGTTGTTTTCATTGTTAGTCTCGGGACTTATTGATCCATGTGTTAACATTAGCCCAAACCTACCGATAACATATTTGTTAATAAAACCAGGTGATTTTTTTCAAAATTTACTGTAACATTTCTTACCTTTTTCCACCCATCTGGATCCCGTCTTGGCAGTCCCAAACTATTTAGTTTATTGCCGCACTCTTCCCAGAACCTTTTTATATCGTTTACATCTTTGTTTTGGGTAAAACCATGGGCAATGTCTATATTTGAACTCAAAATGTCGACCATTGCCGCATATTGGCCTTGTGTCGTGAATTTGGACCTGTTTGAAAATGTTTAATTACAATTTTTAACAGATAATTAAATAAATCATACTAATATATCATAAACACAAAAAAAAACTTACATTTCGCAGTCTGTAAATTTGTTTTAAGTTCACAACACACCGCTTTCGTCTTCGTTTGAGCAATCGCCAAAAATTTCGTTTTACGTCTGACGTTTAGTGGCGTATTCGAATTCGGCGTTACCAGTATGACGATTTTCGTTTCGAATTGGAACGAAACGAATTCGCCGGTAGACCCAAATACCTTTATTTGTGTTTAACCATTGAACCATTTCTGATTCATGGTTTTCTTGACCTTCTAGCAATGAATAATCCTATTGCAAACATGCCTGACCTATTGGGGGGAAATTGGATGAGAAAACATCCACAAAAATAATATATAATATTTTTGTTATATTATTTTTTGTTTTTGCAGACCTATAATTCCAATAGGACAATACCTTTATATATATTTTAATCAATCAACTTTTGTATCTTAACTTTTTTAAATGACTTTTGTTTCTCTTTTTGCTATATTGTTTTCTTTTTAATCCAAATATCTACTGATTCGATCCAGAACGACCCGAACTGATTTTAATCTTTTTTGTTGTATATTTAAAACGATCATATAACTTAATTTGTTTTTGTTTTGTGGCTAAAACTATTTTACAATTTTATTTCACACACAATGCCTTTATTTATTTTAATTCAAAACCTTTTGTTTCTCAACCTTTTAACTAACTTTTGTTTATTAACTTTTCAAATAACTTCTGTTTCTTAACTTTTTAAATAACTTTTGTTTTCCGTTTTTCTATATATTTTTATTACTTTTCATTAAAATATTTACCAGTTCGGATCGTTTTTATCCAAAACGATCCGAACTTGTTGAAATCTTTATCGAGACTTCACGTTTTTCATTTTAACCCGCCCGGAATTTCCATTCCATTCTGGAGTGCTAAGACTCAAAGTCAACGTTTCCTATATCTCCATGCGCGACCTAATTTGCTTATCAGCAGCGCATCCAGGAATTTTCCCAAGTGACAATTATGCTTCGTTTCAAATATCTGCGTGCACTGCATTCTTGCTTCGTTTCAAGGACGTCGTTTCAAATGTCTGCATGCACTGCTTTATTTGCTTAATCAGCAGCGCATCCAGGTATTTTCCCATGGAAACCGGCCACGACACCAGCAGTACATGCAGCAGATCATCGAAATCACATTGTAAAAGCCTATTTTGTCACATTGTAAAAGCCTATTTTGGACGACGACGATCACTGAGATTGAGAATAATTTCAACATAGAAGACTCGACAGAGAGCAACATAATATACACACAAGATGATAATAACCACAAGATGATAATGAGGAAGATCCAGACAGAAATGGAGTCTCGGTAATGTGAACACACATCAGACATGACTTGTTTACATTTGTGAATTTGTTCACGTTCAAGAGGTGAAATTTTTAAAGAAAATTTTAATAAAAAACATGCTTACATTACTATAAAAGAAACATTACTATACAAGAAAGAAATTTCTGTATTCAATAGAAAAAGTGACAAGAGGATGCATTACAATAAGTATTCTGTAATTTTTGGTTGTTTTGGTGTTTTGGTTGTGGTTTCCATTACTGCTTGTTCTTTTAATTTCTTGAGTACCAATACAGTATACCATTCAAGGTTTCGATCCTCGGCCCATTGCACAGCACGAGTAAAGACTTCAACTCTATACAGAAGACTATTCATTACATTTATATTCCATACATATACAGAAGAAAAAGAAGTTGTATTCCGCATATGTAACTCCAGTTAGTGTAATTTTTGTTCACGTTATAGAATACCAGTTTTCTTGTTTGTTCACGTTGTAAGATACTCAATGTTGACAGCGAGGCGGTTCATGTTACTGGATTGTTCATATAATGGAGTGTTCACGTAACCGAGACTCCACTGTATTTTGAGATATAACTTTTACAAAAGTCGCTACACTGTATATATCAAAATTTAATTTTTACAAAAAAAAACCGATATGATTTTTCCAAGATAAAAATAAAAATTTTGAAAAACCCCCGACTAAAGAAAAACCCTAAAAAATTGGAAAACTCCTGGATAAAAAAAAATCCTTTAAAAATGATAAAATAATCATTACAGTAAATTTAAAATTTGTGTGCATCGGGAAAGCCTATCGGTCGTTGAATTTGTGGAGCAAGGTTGTCCTGATGCAAACCAATTTGAAATATACTCCAATGATAATATTATTTTCCCTTTTAAAGGATTTTTTTGTTATTATTATGGTTGACCTCAGTAATTTAAATATCTCGAAAGTTATGCCCCAAACATATGAGGCGGCAACGTCGGCGTTATGACATCAGCATGTGTGTATAGAGCCCATAATATAGAGAGTGGACATCCGGACTAGAGCGACTAGACATGAGTTTTTTACTTATATTAAGCGATTTCCATTATTTTGATAATGTGACAAAGAACGACATTTTTAAAGCTTTCCGCGCTCATTTTTCAGACCAAAAGATCGCCTGTGGAGTGGCGCGCATGAAAGCCATATTGGCGATCGTTAATTAAATTATTGCGCTTTAAAAAATTTGTATTTTTGGTATTTATTAAAGTTTCCATAACCTTGGCAAGTACAGAAGTCAGAGCTATAGGTCTATAATTTGAGGGGTCGCATTTGTCACCTTTTTTGGGAATGGGCTGGACATTAGCTGCTTTCCAAGAAGAGGGATAAATCCCCTTAGAGAAGCTAAGATAAAAAAAAGGGAACGAAGAGGTCCAGCTAAGGTGACGGCACATTTTTTCAAAACATGGGGGGGAATGCCATTCGGTCCTGTAGATTTGTTCACGTCAATCTCCTGCAGAATTCTAACTATTTGTCTTTTGCGGATGGAAAGTTTTGGAGAGACAATCTCCGATATGGTGGGTTGGGGCGGTAATTGGTTGGATTCCGGGAGACTTGAGTTCGCTGCGAATTTCGCGGCTAAAACGTTCGCCTTGCCAACGGGATCGACAACCACTTCATTATCACAGATTAGTGGAGGTGTTGAAGATTTTGTGAAATTGTTTTTTACCGCTTTCACCATTGACCAAAAGGATTTTTGCCCTTTCGGGCAGGTTACGATTTTTCGCTTCATCTTTTGGTCGAAGTCATGTTTGGAACGCCGCAGTACAGACTTAGAGGTGTTTCGAGCGTTTATAAACGACAAGCGAGTGTCTTCATTTGGGTTTCCCCTAAATTCAGAAAACGCCGTCTTTTTTGTTTTGATGGCGTCGCGACCAGCTTTCGTGAACCAGGTGTTGGATTCACACTTTGCGGTAATCGAACTGCACGGTATGTAGGACTTCATACCAAGTGTGATTACGTTCGTGACCTTTGCAGTCGCAACGTCAACGTCACCTTCCCTGAAACAATCGGACCACTTGTTAGTTGCATAATACTGATTCAATCTCTCCCAGTTGGCTTTTTTAAAATGCCAAACAGTCCTACGCGGGGCTTCAGTTGTATTTTTAGGAGCCCTTATGGTGGAAAATGAACAGCTTACCAGACAGTGATCAGATCCTCCCA
>OZ035960.1:63056469-63228969 GCA_964034945.1 Chrysopilus asiliformis
AGGTGTCGACTACCCAGGGTAAGCAAGAGATGATATGTGCCTCGGCTTATTTCCAAGAGACACCAACACAGCGCCTCCTGCAGAAGTACTTGCTTATGAGCTTATCGATATAGAGAAACAGGATAGAGTCAACAGATGACCTCAATGTTCTGACAAATCGAGTGAACCACGCAATACACAACGCATATGAAGCGAGTTGTCCACCAAAACAAAGGAAATCCAGAAGGGAAGAGCCTTGGTGGAACAACGAACTAGAAAAGCTAAGAAAAAGAGCCAGACGACTCTTCAACAAAGCCAAGAAAAACGGTAAATGGGAAGAATACAAAAAGCCCTGACAGACTACAACAAGGCAATAAGAGCGTCCAAAAGGAGGACATGGCAAAGCTTCTGCGAAGGTATAAATGAACTGCCTACAGCAGCACGCCTACAAAAAATCCTCGCTAAGGACCACACAAATGGAATAGGGACTCTTCAAAAAGAAGATGGAACCTATACAGAAAGTCGAGAGGAAACTGTAAAGGTACTTATGCAGACTCATTTCCCGGACTGTCAATTCCAAGAAGATTCAGAGGACCTATCCGATACAAATAGAGGAACACTATGACCTCATTATCGGACTAAAGGACTCGCAAATAAAATCTTCGCCAAAAGCAAAGTCAAATGGGCGGTAAGCACATTCAAACATTACAAATCTCCAGGAGGGGATGGAATATTCCCTGCATTAATCAAGGAAGGTATTGATGTGCTCTTACCGTACCTAATAAATATCTTCAGGGCGGGGTATCTTTTTATGTACATCCCTATGGAGGAGGTGAAGCAGGGGCGTGGCGTCATTGGATGCAAGGGATGCATTGCATCCCTTACAAATCTCACAAAAATATTGGTAACTGAGTTTTTAAGTTGAAACATTTTTTTTTTTTAAATTAGATCATAATTAAGTTTGAGTTTATTGTAGCTTCAGTACGGCACAAAATGCATTTTATCATACAGTCGTGATATATTCAACCGCGAATGCCTTAAAAAAAAGAGAGAATTTCTTAACTAAGTGTGTGGAAGCAGAAATTATTGTTGCATCTATGAGTTTTGTACGAAGAGAGATGAAACTGAATTTTAAGAGATGAGAACCTACGTTAACGACTGGAGAAAAGAGAAAATGTGGATGCAAAATAAAAATTGCTTCCACCTCAGCAGAAGTCAAATAATTTGCGCTTTCATTTAAATAACTAAAAAACTAAGATCCGTATTTAAAAAGTTTTTTTGGAGGACATTTAGATGATTTTGTTTTGAGTAATTCTATATCTAATATTCATACCTTTTTGAAGAAAAAATACGCGGTTTTCGCGTTTAAAAAAACCATTCCAAAAATAAAAATTTCTTTCGGGCGATCATTTCTCTTTTGCCTCGTGATGTCATATGCAACAGGAAGATGTGAAATAAGCAATTCGAATCGTTGCTTCCGAGTGAAAATAAGTAAAAAAAAATGCATTGGTAGTAGCGTTTCTGCATGCGTAGTGAGTAATGTCTTAAATTGTTTATTTATTAGCGTGTCTTTTTATTGTGTGATTTTTGTGATTTCAATAGTTTGGTAAAAATGGCAGATTGTTGTGTAATCGATAGCTTATTAAAACAATCATTTAGTTCGCGATCTTTTTCAGAAAAACAAAATATTCTTGATCGCGGGAGACCAAAACCAAAGTTAAATATAACAACAGTAAATAAAAGTTGTACGAGACGATTTTCGGTCAAAGTTTTCGAAGATTTTAATTGGCTTTGCGGTTGTGCAAATAAGCAAAAGTTATTTTGTTGACCTTGTTTACTTTTTTTGGCAATCTGTAAGTTACAGCGATTTAAATAATTTTCATAAAGCGGTTTAATTCTCTTCAGAATTAGCAATTCTGAGTTAAGAACGATCTTGGTGCATTCGGGTTTATGCGGACAATCATAAATATTTTATTTTATAACAGTATTTTTTATACAAAAACATCATTAATTTACTTTTTCTCTCGATTCGGATATATAAGTGTCTCGAATTAAAAACAAACACATAATTTCGTAGTCTGGGGATCAAAGATCGGATGAATTTTTCATAATCATTTTCATAATCATAAAGCATAAGTTTAAAATAACTTTTTATTATTTTATTGTCATTCATTTAAGTAGCTAACGAGAGATGTATTTTTGCACAACACAAAAAATTCCTTTATTAATAACATAAAATTCTTAAGTTGGCAATTAAATTCCAAAAAATTAAAATTTGCATCCCTAGCTTCAAAACTCACGCCACGCCCCTGAGGTGAAGGTAGTTTTTATACTAAAGGCCAGAAATAGGCCAGAAGATCAGCCCGAATCATATCGTCCAATTAGCCTAACCTCTTTCCTGCTAAAAACGATGGAGAAATTATCGACATTCATATCAGGAGTGAATACTTACCCAAGTCACCACTTCAGGCAACTCAGCATGCGTATCAGGCTGGCAAATCTACAATTACTGCCTTAAATAGCCTCACGCATGACATAGAGAAGGCATTAGAATCCAAAGAGATAGCAGCTTGTGCATTCTTAGACATAGGGGAAGCTTTTGACAACACCTCATTTGAATCCATAGAGAATGCAGCAACTTTGAAAGGGCTTGAACCCCCACAGTGGCCTGGATCAAGATTTGGTCTGGAGTTGGTGCGATTCCCATGGACTAAGCATCAACCCGGACAAAGCAATCATTGTACCATTTACAAAGAGGAAAAAACTAAACTTGAAGGCTCCATCTCTTAATGAAACAATGATCAGCTTTTCAACTAAATACCTAGGGGTTATCCTAGATCAGAAAATGACCTGGACCCCACATATAAACAAAGTTAACAATAGTGCGATGCATGCATTCTGGAGTTGTAGAAAACTCTTCGAAAGGAAATGGGGTCTTAAACCAAAAATGGTTCATTGGGTCTATCAATCGGTAATAAGACCCATGGTCTCCTATGCTGCATTAGTGTGGTGGCCTAAAGTAGAACAAAAAACAATACAGAACAAACTCCAAAAGATTCAAAGGCTTGCGTGCCTAGGAATCACTGGAGAAATGAACACCTGTCCAACAGCGGCATTACAAGCCATATTAAACATGCCACCGCTACATATAACAATAAAACGGGAGGCGCTATCTAGTGCCCTAAGATTATTAGCGAATGGAGCAATAACCACATCCAGTCGAACAGGACATATGAAAATCCTTGATCAAATCGACGGAAGTAAAACGCCATTATTACTATCCGACCGCATGCCAACTAAAACCAACTTCAACCAAACGTTTGAAGTGGTCATACCTGACCGCCAAACATGGTTGGAAGGAGGCCCAAGACTAGAGACAGGATCTCTAGTCTGGTATACGGACGGATATAAAATGGACGGAAAAGCCGAAATCGGAATAGCAGGTCCAAAATGCAACATATCCCTAGGGCAGTATCCATCAATGTTCCAAGCTGAAGTTTATGCAATAGAGCTGTCCGCTAGTATCCATCAATCTTCCAAACTGAAGTTTATGCAATAGAGAATCCACACACATTGGCCCAGAACCTTTTTTCGCAATTCCGCAGTCTCCAAAAAATGAAGATCAATAATTGGGAGGAAAAGGAAACTGTAGCCTACTGGGAAAGCCTCCCAGGATTAAGACAATCAAAAAGATTCATCCACTACTCCAAAAAGAGAGCAAGAGAGTTTTTAAACCTCAACAAGCAGGAGCTGAGGACAGTGGTGGGTCTCCTCACAGGTCACTGCCTAGTAAACTACCAGCTACACAACATAGGCATAACCGCCGACAACATTTGCAGACTCTGCCTAGAGGAGGTTGAAACTGCAGAGCACATACTACGCGAATGCGCAGCCTTAGCGCGAACAAGGATGTCCTTAATGGGAAAGGGGCAATTACAACCAGAAGGCATAAAAAGGACTCCAGTCAAAACCATTCTAAGATTCACTAAGGATCTAGAAGAGGGGTGGCTAACGGAAAAATGGGGAAGTCACAATAGATCTTAAGGTCGCGGTGACAAGGGCGCGAGAAAGCACCACCCCATACACATATTATTATTATTATTATTATTAAAGTCACAGAAACATTGAGTTAAAAATTTAAACACTCAGCGCATAATTGAAAATTTAGGGGAAAACTCAGCGCATAATTGAAAATTTAGGGGAAATTTCCAGTACAGATAAGTTAAACTGAATTTCACCTAAAACATGAAACCTTACGTCAGCGGGCTTCGGCCATGTGCACCAAGGGCATTTTCGCAGCTCAAATTGCCCTGTTATCCATCGATTCTTCATGCTACCCGTTTCATTCTGGCTTGTACGAAAACTGCATACATACGCATATGAAAGAAATAATCTGTTTCACCTTGCATATAACCCGTTCTGCTTCCACTTGTACATTTTACATACCATGGAGCTTTGCTGAGCTCTAAGTGAGGCCATTTATTCGAGAGATTTTTATTAGCTCAGTTGTCATTAGGACATTGACTGAAGCGGTGGTGTATTTCACATTGCTGAAAATCATGAAAAATTTAACACTGTTGAAAATCATGAAGCGTTCTGTCTCAAAAGACGACACGAATTTTGGACATGATTGTTTTCTTATTCGGTGTGATAACACAATGCAATGTTTACTATGATTTCAGGAAATTAAAACAATAAAAAAATACGATTTAAATATGCATTTTCAGTCGTTTCATAAAATATCAATTGATCAAATTATTGTTTCTGGTTTTATGAAATTATTTTTATTTTCCGATTGTAATTCGGAAATTTCATATAAAAGTTTTTCATTATCAAAACTTTTTTTAACGTAAAGTAAAACAATTAACAGTGTCAAAACCAAGCATAACGAAAAAGAGCTTTCAACAAAGTGGCTCGGAGAGTAAGCCATATAAACAAGTAAATCGCTTGTCAGTGGTAGTGGATGCCCGAGAACTTTCAAAGCTTTTTGGCCCTGCCTTACGTGGTTCAAAAAAGAAAATAAAATATGTGAAATGGGAAAGTTAGGCGATAAGCATTTTAGCTACGATCAAGTCAAGCATGATTTCCAAAAAAAAACCTGTCAAAATAAGTGAAAATATTTTTTTTAAAAAATGGAAAAAAGGAAGAAATTTATTGAATTAAAAAAATATTACACTGTTTTCTATTTTGTAAATCCGTCAAACCAACATTAATATTGAGATGGGTCCGTCAGACTTTAACAATCCACAAAATATTTACAAAAATTGGGCCTAAAACTTTTACATTACCGTTGTTAGTTTTTAAAAAAAAAATCTTATGAGATCTCGGTGTTTGAAAAATTAACTTAACGAGGAAATGTATATTCTAGCAGATCCTTCGTTGCCAGCTTAAAGTTTTTTGTATAAATTTTAGAATGCCAAAAAACCATAAATAACTTAAAAACATTTGGGAAAAAACGTTATCCTTACAGGACTTTTGGTTTCGAATTTTGAAATTCAAGTTGTGATAAGCAACCCTGAAAACCTTCCAAAACAAGTTTTTGCTAGAAAAATTGGGAAAGGACATTTGAGTTTTCCTTACAGAAGCTTCCGTTTAGAATTTTAAAAATCCAACACCGGATTCGCGATCGGAAACCACCTTATGCCGATTTTTCCCGAGAAAAAGGATATTTACGTTATCCTTACAGGACCTTGAGTTTTGAATTTTGAAATTCAAAGATGCAACTCGTGATCAGCGACCACGAAAACCCCCTAAACAGGGGCGTGGCATGAGTTTTGAAGCTAGGGATGCAAATTTTAATTTTTTGGAATTTAATTGCCAACTTAAGGGTTTTATGTTATTAACAGAGGTATTTTTTGTGTTGTGCAAAAATACATCTCTCGTTAGCTACTTAAATGAATGACAATAAAATAATAAAAAGTTATTTTAAACTTGTGCTTTATGATTATGAAAATGATTATGAAAAATTCATCCGATCTTTGATCCCCAGACTACGAAATTATGTGTTTGTTTTTAATTCGAGACACTTATATATCCGAATCGAGAGAAAAAGTAAATTAATGATGTTTTTGTATAAAAAATACTGGTATAAAATAAAATATTTACGATTGTCCGCATAAACCCGGATGCACCAAGATCGTTCTTAACTCAGAATTGCTAATTCTGAAGAGAATTAAACCGCTTTATGAAAATTATTTAAATCGCTGTAACTTACAGATTGCCAAACGTTAAAAAGTAAACAAGGCCAACAAAATAACTTTTGCTTATTTGCACAACCGCAAAGCCAATTAAAATCTTCGAAAACTTTGACCGAAAATCGTCTCGTACAACTTTTATTTACTGTTGTTATATTTAACTTTGGTTTTGGTTTCCCGCGATCAAGAATATTTTGTTTTTCAGAAAAAGAGCGCGAAATAATGATTGTTTTAATAAGCTATATTGTTGTGTATCTGCCATTTTTACCAAACTATTGAAATCACAAAAATCACACAATAAAAAGACACGCTAATAAATAAACAATTTAAGACTCTACTCACTCAGTGTTGGGCAAAATGTAATTGTCAGAGCAATTAACAATTAACGATTAATCAATTGTAATTGTAAATTTCTGCAATTGACAATTAATCAATTGTAATTGCAAATTTCTGCAATTGACAATTAATCAATTGTAATTGTAAATTTCTGCAATTCACAATTAATTAATTGTTAATTGTATTTTTCACAATTAACAATTAATTAATTGTTAATTGTTTGATCAATCATTACTAACACAATTAACAATTAAATCTTATGAAGTTTAAAAAATCAAAATCCCGAATTTTTAACACCTTTTAATTAACGGTTCTGAAAAAGCAAAACTTAAAAGGAGTAATAATTTATAAGAATCGTGCACCATATTTCGTGGTAATTCAATTTAGTCAACTCACTTTTTTATATGGAAAAATGATCGAAATCGATCGAAATGAGGGAAAAGTTAATTTGCCTCAAGACGACAGGATCGGAAGGGGTTGGGAGTGGGAGGGGGAGGGGGAAGGAGGAGGGGGGAAGGTGGAGGAGGACCTACCCCTGCCCCTCCTTCTCCCCACCCACCCCCCCCCCTTCCACTTCCACCTCCCCCTTCCCCTTCCCCCCTCCCACTACGAACCCCTTCCCGATCCTGTCGTTTTGAGACAAATTAACTTTTCAGCAATCAGCGTTTAAAACAAATAATTACAAAAAGTTTAAATCTTAATTGAAAATTGTTTTTTTTTTAACTTTTTTCTTGAAATTTGACATTCATTGTACATTTTTTTAATTTTTTTTTGTTTTTTGATTTTTAATCAAAAATTTAATTGCAAAAAATTTAATTGATTGAAAAATTTAATTGCAATTGATTTAATCGTATTTTGCAATTAACGTAAATTAATTGCAATTAATTTAATTGCAAATCTGCAATTAAATTTAATTGCAATTAAATTAATTGCAATTGAATTTTCAATCAATTGATTAGTCAATTGAAAATTTAATTGATTGATGCCCAACACTGTACTCACTACACATGCAGAAACGCTACTACCAATTTGCCTTAATGCATTTTTACTTTCTTCTACGGAGTATAATAAAGTATTGTATTCATGAAAAATTTCGACCTCTTAATTTTGCCTAAAAACATTTCCCGATCACTTCCTGAGTCGATTGGAGTCATATTTGTCAGTCTGTCAGTCTGTCAGTCTGTCAGTCTGTCAGTCTGTCAGTCTGTCAGTCTGTCAGTCTGTCAGTCTGTCAGTCTGTCAGTCTGTCAGTCTGTAAGTCTGTAAGTCTGTCAGTCTGTCAGTCTGTCAGTCTGTCAGTCTGTCAGTCTGTCAGTCTGTCAGTCTGTCAGTCTGTCAGTCTGTCAGTCTGTCAGTCTGTCAGTCTGTCAGTCTGTCAGTCTGTCAGTCTGTCAGTCTGTCAGTCTGTCAGTCTGTCAGTCTGTCAGTCTGTCAGTCTGTCAGTCTGTCAGTCTGTCAGTCTGTCAGTCTGTCAGTCTGTCAGTCTGTCAGTCTGTCAGTCTGTCAGTCTGTCAGTCTGTCAGTCTGTCAGTCTGTCAGTCTGTCAGTCTGTCAGTCTGTCAGTCTGTCAGTCTGTCAGTCTGTCAGTCTGTCAGTCTGTCAGTCTGTCAGTCTGTCAGTCTGTCAGTCTGTCAGTCTGTCAGTCTGTCAGTCTGTCAGTCTGTCAGTCTGTCAGTCTGTCAGTCTGTCAGTCTGTCAGTCTGTCAGTCTGTCAGTCTGTCAGTCTGTCAGTCTGTCAGTCTGTCAGTCTGTCAGTCTGTCAGTCTGTCAGTCTGTCAGTCTGTCAGTCTGTCAGTCTGTCAGTCTGTCAGTCTGTCAGTCTGTCAGTCTGTCAGTCTGTCAGTCTGTCAGTCTGTCAGTCTGTCAGTCTGTCAGTCTGTCAGTCTGTCAGTCTGTCAGTCTGTCAGTCTGTCAGTCTGTCAGTCTGTCAGTCTGTCAGTCTGTCAGTCTGTCAGTCTGTCAGTCTGTCAGTCTGTCAGTCTGTCAGTCTGTCAGTCTGTCAGTCTGTCAGTCTGTCAGTCTGTCAGTCTGTCAGTCTGACAGTCTGTCAGTCTGTCAGAAAACTCACGTTAAAATAGATATGAAGATTCACGCCGTGGGATAATAATAGTGCTGGGTCGACATTCCTCTCCAGCTAGAATTCTAAGCAGATAGTATTGTTTTAAAAATTGATTGTAATAAATCGTAAGTACTGGTTTTGTAGAAGAAGCAAGTTGATCTCAAAAGCTGATTTAATAAAATAAAAGTAACTTATACTATGTTCACACCGACGCAAAATTACGTAATTTTGAGGATTTGTGTGATTTTGAACGAAATCACTCTCGAAATCACGAGATTTCCAGTACATTAGCGTATTTTCAAAATCACTAAAAGTATGTAACTTCCACAAAATTACGAACTAAATCAAGTAAAAACAATGGATACAACCCTGCATCACTTATTCAGCTCTCTTCAGCACATCAGTTTTGACATTTGTGCTGCATTGGAAAAACGGAAATATAAGAAAAAGAAACCGTGTTCCACACGCGAAGAGGATATATTAGTAAACCTGTGGTCTGAAAAAATAAATAAATGGACATGTTGATGATGCAGTTAAATATGAAATGGAAAATAATTGTTTATTTTCAGTACAGATAATTTCCATTTTCTTCTAAAGTGTCTAATTATGTTTGCACATATTTCATCGATGTTTTGAATTGTATTATTCATCATATTACTAAAATTCATAGTACTCCTACACAAACTTCCTCGATCCATTTTTGAACTAACGTCTTTGAAATGTCAAACAAAATTACCTTAACCTCTGCGTGAACACTTTGGTTTAAGATCTAAATCATTTCGCAAAATTACGTGATTTTGCGTCGGTGTGAACATAGTATTAAGTTAATTTAGTTTGTGCGTTTTATTTGCTCCCCATATACCTTTATTTTAATAACTCGGACCACATCATTTTGGCCCAGCCAGATTATCACAGTAAACACGTAACACACAACAAATGCGAAAAGCCAGCTTCCGTGCCAGAAACCGGCTTCCAATAGGGTTTCAGAGCAAACATGCCTGACCTGTTGGGGGCAATTTTGGATGTGAAAACATCCATAAAAATAATATAACATTTTGTTACATTTTTTTAATGACCTACAAGCCGAGAAATTTTAATAGAATTAATTTGAACTCTCGTCGAAATGCCGCAAAAAAAACAACTACCCTCTACTGGATTCTCTCCCAATGCTGCACCTCAATTTAGGCAATCATCTTAAAAGAAAAAAGAAATTTCGTTTTTCGGTCCGATTACCTTTAATTGCCTTTAATTTTTAATAATGAAGAACGTAGTTTAATGCATAAAATGATGTTGCCGATTAAAAAAAAACATAACAAAAGCTTTAATTGCCAATCTGGCAATTGTTGAAAACCCGTATGGTGATTTAAGTGAACGGCGAACAGTTGAATCAAAATTCCACTTTGAAGTCAAATTTTCCAATAAGATTTTTTAAAATTTATTCCAATCGGATTTTGATGTATGGGAGTTTTATGTAGAATCATATCCTAAATAACTTTTGTTCTTACACTTTTTGATAAGATGCACCGTTTTTGAGATATTCACAAAAAACGTTTTCGTTCGTATGGGGGGTACCCCCCCCCCCCCTAATGGTCCATTTTTGCCCATGAACGAACTTAGCCTCGCATTTTACGAAAAACGGATCTGCGCAAAATTTCAAGTCTGTAGCTCAATTCCTGCGCCCGCAATCCGCGCCACAGACGGACGGACAGACAGACAGACGGACGGACAGACGGACGGACAGACGGACGGACAGACGGACAGACGGACAGACGGACGGACGGACGGACGGACGGACGGACAGACGGACAGACGGACAGACGGACGGACGGACGGACGGACAGACGGACGGACGGACGGACGGACGGACAGACGGACGGACGGACGGACGGACGGACGGACGGATATCCAAAAATTAATTATTTTTATGCCCGTATGGTGAAACCAAAGGGTATATTAGATTTGCCTTACCGTTTGTAACGCCAAGATAGCGTCATCACACACAAAAATGAATTACACCAGTGTGTTTAGAATGATAAAAATAATTAATTTTTGCATGTCCGTCCGCCCGTCCGTCCGTCAGTCTGTCCGTCCGTCTGTCCATCCGTCCGTCTGTGGGCGCGAACAGCGGGCGCACGGATTGAGCTAGAGACTTGAATTTTTGCGCAGATTCGTTTTTCGTAAAATTCCAGGCTAAGTTCGTTAATAGACAAAAATGGACCATTACGAACGAAAACAATTTTTGGGAATATCTCAAAAACGGTGCATCTTATCAAAAAAGTCCAAGAACAAAAGTTATTCAGGATATGATTCTACATAAAACTCCCATACATCAAAATCCGATTGGAATAAATTTTAAAAAATCTTATTGAAAAATTTGACTTCAAAGTGGAATTTTGATTCAACTGTTCGCCGTTCACTTAAATTACCATACGGGTTTTCAACAATTGCCAGATTGGCAATTATAGCTTTTGTTATGTTTATCATTCTAAACACACTGGTGTAATTCATTTTTTTGTGTGATGACGGGTTCTTGGCGTTACAAACGGTAAGGCAAAGTTAATATACCCTTTGGTTTCACCATACGGGTATAATTATCTAAAGCAAATGTTGCTAGGGCTGATACACGATTAGTGATGAACGATGTAAAAATTCAAGCACACGTGTGAATAAAAAATGAATGTATTTTAATTTAAATGAAGTCATATTGCCGAATTACATATATTATTTGATGATCGTTGTTTTGTTCGTCGCATAGTTACTTACAGTAAGTTCCAGTTTGAAGTATGAAAGTTATGAGATGAATGTTGAATGAATGATAATTGGATAAGTGTTTGAATGATGTTCGATATTGTTCGATGGATGTTTGAATTATGCTAGTATGACGCCTGGATGGTTATTTGATGGTTAACTGATGGTCATACTACAATATGATTAAATCTGCTGGTCAAATGATTGAATGAATGTTTGGAGATGTATAAATGATGCTTGAATGACAATTATTATATTCTATAAATGATGCTGGAACGATGTTTGAAGCGATGATATTTTTGTTGGCCCGGCGCACAGTGGTTCACGATTAAAATCCATTGGCCAAAATTGAAGTTTTTTGTGATAACCAATTTGAATTTTTTTGATCAAATTTGATAGTAGATAGTTCAAAAGTAGGGAATCAAAAAAATTAGGTCAATATCTTTAAAAACGTGTTTTTGCGGAAGCATTGAAATAGAAACTCTTTTTAAATTTTGCCAAAAAGTAAATTTCTTGGTTTGTTCCCAACTTTAAGTGAACACAACTTTCACATTTTCTAAAATTTTACATTCGTTTTTTTTATTTTAATGAGTGGATCTTTTCCTATAATTCTGAGTTAATTTGGAACCTGAACTATTTTTGAGTTAATTATAATTAAATATTTATTAGGAATACTTTTTTCATATAAATTTGAAGTTTGAAAGATTATAAGTTTTGCCCGTCGTCAAGTCAAAATTATTTCCAAGTTATAGCCACAACAATTACCCTTAATTCCATATAGGGTTTTATATGTAAGTTCCCGTACGGAGGCGCTAGCGTCGTTTTAATTAATTTTATGTAAAAAAACAGGAAAGCAAAGTAGTGATATATTTTATTTAATACAATTTCGAAGACGTCAATCTTTGTATTTTTAAATTTTTATGACCTGCATTGAAAGTGTTATGACCAGTGTTCAAAACGCTCCCATTTGTAGTCTTTCGTTCTGCTCCCAAGGAGGCATTGAAATCAATAGAAAATAAAAATCACTCTCTAGAGAACGAAATTCGGCATTTCAGAAAAACGCTCCCAAGAACGAGAACGAAATTATTGTTTTTACGTTCTTGCTCTTAGGATTTTTATATTTGCATTTTGTTTTTACGTTCTTTGAGAACAGAACGTTAATGCTGGGAGCGAAATATCGTTCTCTCACTATTAAAATACATACTTATATGTGTGTGTGCATCATACCAAAAAGCCATCGCTCGAGGCTTTCATTCATTTTTATGCGAGACCCACAAACCGGTCTGCACAAGGAGCGAAAACTTAAATAGAAATCATTTCGTTCTTAACTTGGGAGGGAGAACGAAAAATGTGCATAGCTCGTTCCGACTCCTAGCAACAGTACAGCGGAGCTGAAAATTTCTCTCTTTACAGAACGATTGCGTTTGAAAATCATTTTCGTTCTTGAGAACGGGAGTCGGAAAACGCAGCAAGCGTTCTTGTCGTTGGGAGCGAAACTTTTAAGAGCGAAAAGAACGATATAACAAAATAAAGTTTTGAACACTGGTTATGACACACATATAGAGTTGAGGATTTCCCGAGAAAATCACAATCTCGAGATTCGGGATTTCCCGAAATGTTAAAAACTTTAATTCTCGAGATTCGGGATGGAAAATCTTGAAAATTTCTCCAGAAATCCCGTCGGGAAATTCCCGAACCGCAACTCTATACACATATAAGTCAAAGCCGCAAGTTTTATCGCATGCAGGTTTTTCATTATGACATCTAGGTGTGGTACACACAAGGCCCAATTAACCATAGGGCTAATTGGGCTACAGCCCAGGGGCGCCATACAGCCCAAGGGCGCCAATTAATATTTAATTCACATATTTATAAAAATTTTTGAATTTTATTTTGCGTAAATATATATTTAAGTTTTGAATTAAAGAATATTTTAACAAATAAAATTGAATTTTTACAATAAAACTATGTAAGGGTGCAAAATTTTATTTAGCCCAGGGCGCTCAAACTTGTTAATACACAGGAGTACATAATATGTTCACTTGGTAATTATTGTGCTGGAAATTTTATCCTTAATTACCCGTAACAAGGATAACTTATGTACTATAAAATACACATATCTCTCCGAATAAATCGAGCGTTTTCCCCAAACTTTATACAGTCAATTTACAAAAAAAATTGTTACCTGCTATCCAACGTCTTATAAATAGAGTGAAATTTTAATTTTCCTTTCATTATCGAATTCAACATGGAAGCGTTCGGTTATAAAGAAGTGGCGGAAGTATATTTGAAAAATAAAAACAAATATCCTTTTGATTCTTGCAACCTCGTTACCCAGGGGGAGATCTTGAAGAAAATATACAACTTTGCTGATAATTTAATCAGACGTTATAAATCAATTGATTACAACAAAATTATTTTGTTTAAGCGTTTTGAAGACTGGATGACTCGAAATATTTTTTTCGAAGATGTCTTACACCATGTCTTCACTTGGGATTTTTCATCGCAGAGATTTTTGATTGACCAATCAGAGCCCGAGTTGACGGCGATAAAAAATTCCAGAGATAAATTTCATGAAATCTTGCAATTGCAAAATTTCTTGGAATTTCCCGATTCAAGATGGCGGAATCTAAATTCTCCCGACAAGTAGTTGCGAAAATAACTAATTTTTACAAACAATACGATACAAAAAGCTTTGGAAGAGAATATATAACATTAAGATGTGTTTCTTTCGTCTGTTCTTCTATTTCAGCCTTTTCAATTTCACGTATTGCATTAATTGCAAGAGCGGCGACTACGTGTTTTCTTTTCATCGCCATCTTGAGAAATAAAATTTCAAGAGATTTTCGGCCCAGCTATCAAAAAAATCTCATTGCGGTGAGATATTTCTTGGGATAAAACATAACAAAAGCTATAATTGCCAATCTGGCAATCATTGGAGACCCGTATGGTGATATTCGTATCAAAATTCGAACAGTTATACCAAAATTCCACTTTGAAGTCAAACTTTCCAATAAGATTTTTTAAAATTTATTCCAATCGGATTTTGATGTATGGGAGTTTTATGTAGAATCATATCCTAAATAACTTTTGCTCTTGGACTTTTTTGATAAGATGCACCGTTTTTGAGATATTCACAAAAAACGATTTCGTTCGTATGTCCATTTTTGCCCATTAGCCTCGCATTTTACGAAAAACGGACCTGTGCCAAATTTCAAGTCTCTAGCTCAATCCGTGCGCCCGCAATCCGCGCCACAGACAGACAGACGGACGGACAGACAGATAGACGGACGGACATGCAGAAATTAAATATTTTTATCATTCTAAACACACTGGTGTAATACATTTTTTTTGTGCGATGACGGGATCTTGGCGTTACAAACGGTAAGGCAAAGTTAATATACCCTTTGGTTTCACCATACGGGTATAAAAATTGTTAATCAAGACGCGGTGTTAGACTCAACTAACGAGAGCAGCAGAACAGCAGGAAGACCATCAAAATCATTCGAAGAAAGCAGCAACAGATCCCAAAAACGAAAATTGAAAGAATTTAATGAGGCAATTTGTGATAAAACTTGAAGCTAACGAAGCAATATATTCAACTGCGATTACGAGCAAATGAGAAGATATCAAATCTTTATCCATCATATCATGAACTTATCGCTGCCAAAAAATATTGTTATCCACTGAAAGACAATATTGCCATAGCACCAATATCAGCACAAGTCCAACTCCAATCTCTTCTTGATCACACAGCAGAAAGATTAATTGAATCTTTGAAGGATAATGAGCTACGAAAGTACGGACACTGCAAACTTACCCTATTCTGCAAATGGAGTTGTGACGGTTCGTCTGGCCAAAAAGAGTATAAAGAAGCTCTAGATGAAGAAATTTCGGACACAGATCTTTTTATGGTATCACTTGTACCTTTGCGGTTGAGGAAAAATTTGGAAGACTCAGAACCATCAACGAGCACACCGCAAACAATTGACGTTTGGAGTAACGTCACACCATTTTCAACAAAATACTGCAGGCCAATAAAATTTGCATTTAACCCTTTCACTCGGCGCGTACACAATTGTGTACATCATATTTAACTCGTATTTCTAAGAGAATTAGAGGAGTTTAATGTATATATATTGTAAATATTTCTTTTTAGTCAAATAATTTTCTTGAAAAGAAACACAAAAGTTTATAGAATTGCAGTTAATTGTTATATTTGGCTTAATTTCCTGTAGCTAACAAAAAAGTCAAAGCCGCATCGAAGTGAACGAATTTTAAATTTTGATTTAAAAATAAAATATGAATTATTTAGAGTGTAAAAATATTTATTTATATAAAGTAAAGCCTAATATTTTATATTTTTATTGCAAAATTGGTAAATTTAATATTATTTTTTTTTGTAAAAGTTATAACAAAATCGCATGTACGCATTTGTGTACATACGAAGACAAGTCACATGTACACAAATGTGTACATGTACACAGTTGTGGTCTAACCGACTCAAGTTAACGGAAATTCTATTATAAAATTTGAATTGATTTGACCATTTGGCTCAAAATATTCAAAAAAAAAACCAGATAAAAGGACTTAGCAGAAATTTTAAATACTGATTCAGAGATAGAGCTTTTTGATAATTTTTTTATATATATATTTTACGCCAGGAGCTTACGCAAATTGCCGAAGCACAGCTGAAGACATCATAATGATTGTGAAAACCAGGAATCAGAAACAACCAGTGCGAATCCTCCCAATGATATAATTAATATCAGTACAAATCGACAGGCGAATTTATTAGATGTTGTTAGGAATAATGAGAAATTCTGCATTGTAAATATGAAATGTGAGTTTCAATAATAATAGTATGGGGATACAAGTACCAGAGTTAAATGAAGACAACAATATAGAATACGTGGATGAATTTGAACAATATGTTGTAACTGAAAAAAATTGAGTTAAGACAGAGGGAATCTCACCGTAATTATTTGTTTTTCAATTAAATAATGTCACTGGCAATGATAGCAATTTTTTGTTAACCAAAATTCTTTCGTCATATTTCGAAAGATATAGCCCAAGCAGGCCCATAGCCAGGGGGTGGGCTTGAAGCCCCCACCCCGTCCCTAAATTTTGATCGTTCACCCAAAAAAAAAATTGGTTCTGAGAGTTCTAGAACCAAGCCCCCCACGAAACGAAATCCTGGCTATGGGCCTGAGCCCAAGATAAATGTATAAGCGAATGGTAACTTATACCAATAATTATGCAGAACCAAAAGACGTCTACATACAAACCCTGTAGAAATGACGCAGTTTTTTTGGAATTCATATCTTAATGGGAGTTATGAAGGTCCCTCAAATTAAGGGGGACCCACATATACCACAAAAAAATTGGCTCAATTGAAAATTAATTAGGTCTCCCCCTCCTACCGAATTAATTATCAATTGAACCAACTTTTTTGTGGTATATGTGGGTCCACAGAGACAACTTTTCATCAACTTGGAATTTTGAATTTCCAAAAAAATGTTTTTTCGATACATCCTGATGGACAATGATTAACTCGTTATGTACAAAAATGAGTACATGATCAAAAAGCGACTTCTAAAAAAAATTTAAATTTTTTAAATTTGGAAATATATTGTGTTGCTATATATTATTGAAAAAAGCAACAAAGTATTTTTTTTTGCTATTAGAAATAAATGCCGAGTGAAAGGGTTAAAAAGGAAACAAAAGAAACAATTATCTTCAGGAGGAAGTTGTTGCAGCTATTAAATCCCAAATCGTATTACTACAGCCACTGCAAATTGAGATAGAAGACAACAAATAGAAATAAAATACGAATTATTATTGACAATGATAGATGGCAAAGTTGGTCAGGCATTAACCAACACCAAAGCTGCATCCAGTTGTATAATATGTCAGACAACATCAAGTAAATTAAGCCAAGAACCATCGATATTGTCAATTAATATTTCAGCATATGAGTTTGGGATATCACCTCTTCATGCAAGAATCCGTTTTATGGAACACATTCTTAAGGCTCAACTATGATAGACATAAGAGAACATATGTAAATGTCAAATTCCCAACGAATGTTGACATATGTACATAGCTGTCAACATAAAAGCTAACCATAATAGGCATAGACTGACATAAGTAAAGTCCAATTCTTCTCGATAGTAATTGACAAAGTTGAAGGAAAAAATGAGTGAATTGAAAAAAATTAAAGAAATATTTGAAATTGTGAAGTGCTTAAAAGAATTAAGTGACCTGAAAGATGAACTGGATGGATACGGCAGAAAGAATCGTTCATGTGATGTACGAGAAATCAATCGCGACAGGAAAACGCACGGATACTACGTAGTCACCTTCTTAAAAATAAAATGGCTTGATCCGGATCATTTTTTTATTCATACGAGAATGACCACAAATGCCTTTGAATATCTATTGTCCTGCTTGAGTCCCTTTTTGGAAAAATTTTAGGTTATGTTCACTATTTACATATGCCAGTTCCATCGAATTATTCATGCTTAACGAATGTTTAACGAAGGTTTGAAAGTGGCAACACTCTTGACATATGTCTATTGTGGGTATTAACACTGACTTTCTTATTCTGGAAATGACATATGCAGCTACATATGCGTTCTTATGTCTATCATAGTTGAGCCTAAACTCAGCTATGATCTGGACTTTGGAGCTTCCGGATCAGTAAGAAACAATATCGAAAATACTCAAAAAAGAGATTCAAAAAAGAAACACGTTCAGCAAGAATTTCGAAAATTGGGATTATTCAAATTCAAATTCAAAAATTCTTTATTTCTTTATTATAATTTTTGTAAGAATACAATTTATTTGATGAGAGACCAGACTATTGTCTTTACAACTTCTGAACAAATAGTAGCTTTTGCTATTAAATGACTTAATGTATTTAAATAAGTTAAGGAAAATAGAGAGAAAAAACCTTATTATGACCTATTGTGTAAATAAAACTTAAGCCTATGCCACCAGACTAAAATTACGATAAGAGAAGAAAAATTTACAATTGATTTGTGATATCTGATGATTGGCATCTTGTCATGAATTTTTCGTAGAGCGTCTTAATTTCCTCTTGGATTGTAGATAATTCTGCAAGCTTATGTAACCTTTTAGTATAGTAGTCCCAGGGTAAATTAAGTATTATTTTTAAGCATTTATTTTGGACAATTTGAAGTTTTTTAATGTGAGCCAATGCACATTTGCACCAGATTGGAGATCCGTACATAATACATGAAAATTAGGCGAAAAAAAGCATGAACCTCTTAAAAAATCCTAGTTAACTGGATTTTTGCACAGACCTTTATTTTGGCATAACAAACAACGTCCCAAAAGTCCATTCCAAAATTGCGCCGGCGTCGTGAGTTATTCAAGGTCAAAGGTCCAAAAAATCAGTTTTTTACGTTTATCTCACTTTGTACGGGTTGTACGTCTTTTTGAGGTTCAGATGAATTAATCACAATAAAATTCTCTACAAAAAAGGTTAAATACAATTTTCTTGTAGGATAAACAGTTTTCGAGATACAAGTCGTCAAACTATGCGTCGCACAGAGAAATTGCTATTATTCAATGTCAAAAGTCAAATAAATCGTAAATATCTCGCTTTGTATGGCCTGTCCGCATTTTTAAAAGCTTTTATTTAGCTCGCTATCTTGTCTGTTTGTTTGTCGGGGTCAAATCTTGCAATCAAATTTTGACCCACTTCCACTTGTCCGATTGACTTGAAATTTTGCACACTTATATAAGTCCGATGACAATACAATATTTTCACTACTTCGTCCTTGTAAGGATAACGGAAGGTCCTGTAAGGATAACGTGATTATCCTTTTCTCCAAATTTTCCGGAATAAAATCTATTCTGGGAGTTTTTGGGGTCGCTGAATCCGAATCTGTCATTAAAAAGTCAGTAATGATAACGGAAGGTCCTGTAAGGATAACGTGATTATCCTTTTCTCCAAATTTTCCGGAAAAAAATCTATTCTGGGGGTTTTGGGGTCGCTGAATCCGAATCTGTCATTAAAAAGTCAGTAAGGATAACGGAAGGTCCTGTAAGGATAACGTGATTATCCCTTTCTCCAAATTTTCCGGAAAAAAATCTATTCTGGGGGTTTTTGGGGTCGCTGAATCCGAATCTGTTATTAAAAAGTCAGTAAGGATAACGGAAGGTCCTGTAAGGATAGCGTGATTATCCTTTTCTCTAAATTTTTCGGAAAAAAATCTATTCTGGGGGTTTTTGGGGTCGCTGAATCCGAATCTGTCATTAAAAAGTCAGTAAGGATAACGGAAGGTCCTGTAAGGATAACGTGATTATCCCTTTCTCCAAATTTTCCGGAAAAAAATCTATTCTGGGGGTTTTTGGGGTCGCTGAATACGATTCTCAAGTTAAAAAGCCTGTAAGGACATCTCAAATGTAAGGATATATATTCGAAGACTAAAAAGAACAAAATAAAAAAAATAAAAAAAATAATTTTTAAAAAAAGCTTTTATTAAAAAAGAATGCACTAAAAAGAAAAAAATAATTTTCTGGACGCTGTGTATCACAAATATAAAAGCTTTTAAAAAGCGAGATAGGGTCAAAGTGGGTAAATGTAAACAGGGGTAATTGTAAACACTATTGGTTGTCCCCAAACTGCTATTCCTTCTTAGCTTATCGAGATAATATATTGGAAATTGATCTTTTGTCTCACTGCGAACACGTGGCACAATAGATCTAAGAGAGGGTTCGTTCTGTAGAAGCTGTCAAAAAAAGTGCTTCGTTTTAGTGTGATTTCAGTTTTCCTAAGAGGGAAAAGAATTATATTTTGAAGGGATTTTTAAAAGAAGAATGTATGTTTTAGCTTAATATACGAACAATATAGTTGCTTGAGATAGGTTATATATGTTAATTGTTGGTTATAAACAAACAGTAAAAAATTATTGTCTGTTTACATTTACCCCCTCATTTGTAACCTCATGTCCAAATGTAAACACTATAATGGGGTTAATGTAAACAATTTCTGGCAAATGTAATCACCCTTTTTATACCCGTATGGTGAAACCAAAGGGTATATTAACTTTGCCTTACTGTTTGTAACGCCAAGATCCTGTCATCACACACAAAAATGAATTATACCAGTATGTTTAGAATGACAAAAAAAATTACTTATGCATGTCCGTCCGTCCGTGTGTCTGTGGCGCGGGTTGCGGGCGCACGGATTGAGCTAGAGACTTGAAATTTTGCGCAGATACGTATATAAAAAAAGGATAAAAAAAAGGTGTTTACATTTACCCCATTTTTCAAAAATTTGAAAAAAAATACAGGGGTAAAAGTAAACATCCAATTTTGTAAAAAATTAAGGACCTATAATTTTGAAATCACATGGAATGGGCAATAAATAGACAACAAATTGGTGACGTCAGGGAGTACGTGACGCATATATGCGTCACTGGTTTATGGCATGGAATTTTATTATTTAAACCACAAGACGCACATATGCGTCGCTATATAAAAGAGTTAAAAATAGGTTTGTTTTGCAATATTTGTATTTTCACATTGTTTTTTCAATATAAACTAAAAAAATATAACAATCTATTCAATAACATAAAAATAAAAATAAGATTATAAAAACATGAAAAACAATAATGCAAAAAAGAAAATAGAAAAAATTAAACATAATGGAAATTATTCCCTAATGTGCCATATCTTGAAACAAGGTTCCACACATAAGCCAATGGGTTTACCCTTGTTATCTAGGCATGTGTCGCAAATAAAATAAGTATCAGTTCTTTTTTTTGCTTGGAACATTGTCGACACCTCTTACGCTTTTCACTGCGGATCGCAAAGTGTTGTACCTGTGCAGAATTTTTTTTCTTCTTTGAGCTTGATGTACCATGTCTTGAGGAACAAGGTACAACAGAAGGATCTTCTAAATTCAGTAAAGAAACTGCCAGCATTTCACGAAAAGCAAGATATGGTGTTTTTCGTCCTTTATGTTTATTCAATATCCAATTGCTGTTCCATATGGGAATATCAAGAATATGGAAGAAAACTTTTATGTACCAGCGCAAGCTCTTTCTCGGAGTGCTGTAATAAGATGTCATCTGGTCGTTTCGGTCCACACCAGACATGTGTTTAATGTAATCTGCTACCATAAGGGGTTTTTGTGATGTAACGCCTCTTTTATTTGTGTATTCAATCATTTCAGCTCTATGCAAAGAGGATATCATCAAAACATCGCGTTTATCATTCCATTTCTGCACCGTAATATTGTTTCTTCGTTTCCAAATAGTTTCATTTTTCTTTAGTTTTTTGTTAATCACGGCTGTTGGATTTTGTTTTCGGTTGGATCTCAAAGTTCCGCATATATGGGTACGTTGCTCGAAAAGATGTTCTGCCAAAGTCACACTATTGTAGTAGCTATCCATTAGGGTGTTTCATTTTGTTAGGCAAAAAATAAAATCTAAAATTTTTGCAGACTTTGCTTACGCTCCGAGTCTCAGTGATGAAAAATATATATATGCCAAATTTTAAGAAGATTGGATAATATTTAGGGGTTGCACACTTTGATCACTTTTCGTCAAACTACCTAGTCTAGCCATAAATACTGACACAAGGAAAAATTGATGCCAAATGAGAACGCATTGGTATTTTTCAAAACTTTTTTTTTATATTTATTGGGCCACACAACAGCCACAAATCATAGAACACATTATTCGAAAATACCGCCATTTGATTTAACACCACGCCTTTAACGATGGAGCCAACAGGGCTGCAAAACACGCGCTCGATCTATTTGAAAGTTGTGCTGTGGTTAGATTCCTGCTCCATGGATTCAATGTTAGCGAATGTTTTTTAGCACACCATATTCTCTAAAGTAAATCATAGTTTATAGTCCAACACGTTGAGTTATGGACTTATGGAGGGCCACTCTTCGCTTCTAATGAAATCATAAATTTGATTTTCAAGCATTTTTTGTGGTCATTTGGCTTTTTGAGCCAGAAATGAGTCCTGTGGAAAATTCCAGTCCCCATTTTTGAATAAGTTTTCGTTTACATGCCTAACTATACATTTTAAACAGTTTCTTGAGCAACTTTGGCTGCCGTTTGCGCTTCTTTTTCACAAAAATGGCTCAAAGCAATTTTCATGACTTCATGCCTCCAAAAGTCCGCCCCCGGAAGTTCAGACCTTAAGTCGTTGAACTATAGACGCGTTGGACTGTAGTGAGCATGATTTGTCAAAAAGACACCAAAATATTGAGTCCTTGAAGAAGGATTTCAATAAAAACATTGGATAACTTTCAAATAGATCGAGCGCGTATTTTGCAGCCCTGTTGGCTCCATCGTTAAAGGCGTGGTGTTAAATCAAATGGCGGTATTTTCGAATAATGTGTTCTATGATTTGTGGCTGTTGTGTGGCCCAATAAATATAAAAAAAAAGTTTTGAAAAATACCAATGCGTTCTCATTTGGCATCAATTTTTCCTTGTGTCAGTATTTATGGCTAAACTAGGTAGTTTGACGAAAAGTGATCAAAGTGTGCAACCCCTAAATATTATCCAATCTTCTTAAAATTTGGCATATATATATTTTTCATCACTGAGACTCGGGGCGAAAGCAAAGTCATATGAAAATCACATCTTTGGAAAAATGAAACACCCTACTATCCATGTATAAAATGTGACCTTTTCCGATATAATCTTTCATTAGTTCTTCAACAACACCAAAAGCATGGCCTTGTATACAGGGTTGCACGGTATTCTGACCACTATAAATCAACATATTTAGAAGGAACCCATCAGATGTGCAAAGTTCATAGAACTTAATCCCATATTTATGCCTTTTATTTGGGATGTATTGCCGAAAAGAGAGCCTTCCGCGCCATAACATCATAGCTTCATCAAGTGCTAGGTGTTTAGCAGGATAGTACACTTTCTTTATGTTGGCAATTATATGATCTGAAACGTTAGATATTTTATGAAGCCTATGACTTGTGTCATTTGTCTCGCTATTGTAAAAACACAAGCATCGCAGAATATTTTCAAAACGATTTCTGCTCATTACTTTTCCAAAAATTGGATGGTGATATACTTCATTATTGCTCCAATAATGTCGTAAATTTGGCATATGGACATTTCCCATTATAATACACAACCCAAGAAATTTTTTTAATTCTATAATATGTAAAGGGTTCCATCTCAATAAATTTGATTTCTGTTTTAGCTTTCCTGAATTTAAATGGTCCGCGGCCCGTAAGTTGACCCACTCTGTTATTTTTAAAAGCAAACTCTCATCAAAAAATAGAGAAAAAATATCTTCTGCTGACACATTACAATTTAATTGTACTTTTATTCCTTCTTGACCAACAAATTGGAAAACATCTGGTTCAAAATCTAAATCTATCCAATCATCGTTATCTTCAGACTCACTGGAAATATGTGAATCTACAGCATCAGCTTCAGCTATTTCTAAATTTTCTACGTCACTTACTAACGAATCATTTGTACTTCCAAGATCTGAATAAATATATTCACTACCTGAGTCAGAAAATGGTTCAGACATACTGCTACCATCAGTACTTGCACATAAAAGTTCATTTATTTCTTCGTCTTGTAAATATTTTGCAGCCATAACTGTACAGATGATATTTTTTTCATTTATAATAATAATGTAATATAATAATAAATTTCTCACCTTTTACTTAAATAGAACCACTTATAAATTCCCTTTCAATAACCTTTTGCTTATAATTATTCAATATAATTTCATTTGTAATACTAAAGGAGGCCCTCCATTACCATGACTTTTCCCAACTGCAAAAAAATAGAGACACATTTATGTGAAGATACCTTGGCGAGAAAGGGAGATAAGAATCAACTGCAAAAATTTGTCGGCACCTGCAAAAAAAAATTCCCCTCTTTTTTATGGCGATTTTATGGTTACAGTTGACGGACTTCAACTTTTTTATAGCGATTTCTACTACAATCACACATTGTCCCTGTAAGTGAATAGTGAGCACAGACACATCCAAAGTGTTATTCATTTGTCATTTTTCATGTAGTGGTTGAAAATTATACAGCTCTATAGCTTTATTGCTATGCCAATTTGAACATTATATCCATAGCATAAGGTTTGATATGTTTGCTATAAATTTGTAAAACTGGAAGGGATAGCGTTTATACTTGTATTCACTTATTCCTATTTAAATCTACATAAGTCTATCTTGCTCTAGTTTTCTGCATTTTTTTGCAGTTACAGAAGTTATGGCAATGGAGATCCTCCTTAACCCGTTCGGTACATGTTTTTTTCTATGGGTTCTCTCTATACAAATTAATGATGTTTAAGCTATTAGTATTCATTTAAAACAAAAAAAAACAAAAAATTTTATTTTTTACAAATACGTCTACTGTAGTCCAGCTTTTTACTCAAAAAATCAAAATTGGGTCAAAAATGCACTTAATGGTGCACTGAATGAGAATAGAGTGTTGAAAAGAAATATATAATAAGTCAATTCAAACTTTTAACTGCGTTGCCATATGGCATCAAAATACCGAATGGGTTAAATATATTTTTAAAATTCTAAGGTATGACGTACCGTATGGTAGAACCACTCACATAAAATAACAATTTGGTACTTTCCCTAAACCGAAAACAAATTTCAAAAGAATCTGTAAATCAATATAGAAATAACAATACACTAAGCAAATATAAGTTTGTGACGCATATATGCGTCGTCGGTTTACAGTGAAAACCACACGCCGCATATATGCGTCGTGTGGTCGTGAATGAGAATTGCTATATTATTGCCAGAAATGGAACACTTTTTATTCTCTTGCTTGAATACTTCGACAAGACTCAACAAGGCAGTTAAATTATCTTCACTTCCACCCACAATAGGAGGCGCACAACACCATATTATCAGGTGCAAACTTGGCTTGGAAAAGACTTAGACCCTCAACAGTGGGGAGGGACATTTAACAACAATTTCTTGCAGCCAGTTAGTACATTACTTCCACCAGCACCGGAAGAACTCCTGAATTCCGTTTTTTGCAACTGCACAAAAGGTTGTGGTTCCAATTGTGGATGCAGAAAAATTGGATTACCGTGCTCCATCGTTTGTAGCTTTTGTCGGGGTCAATCTAGTTTAAATCCTGCTTCTTGTGATATCACTGAATCCTTTGACAATTTAAACGATGTCGATGATGAACTCGATCTTATTGGTACCTTAACATTAAATGCAAGTGAAGGTGATACCTATATGGAAGATGAAGGGCAACAAGAACAAGAAGAGAAGAAGCAGAAGCAGAAGCAGAAGAACAATAAATGAATGAAGGTGGAAAGAATATGGATTAGGCCTACTGGGGAAACCATGTAAAAAACGCGCCTTGTATTCTACCTCAATGGTTGTCGGGAAACGAATGTACAGTTCACAGTGTCTGGACTTCTATCTCGAAAACTATTGCCCCTACAAAAAACCTTATTTAACCTTTTTTGTAGAGAATTTGCGGAGGAGCAATTCATCTGAACACAAAAAATGCGGACAGGCCATACAAAGCGAGATATTTACGATTTATTTGACTTTTGACCTTGAATAATAGCAATTTCTCTGTGCGACGCATAGTTTGACGACTTGTATCTCGAAAACTGTTTATCCTACAAGAAAATTGTATTTAACCTTTTTTGTAGAGAATTTTATTGTGATTAATTCATCTGAACCTCAAAAAGACGTACAACCCGTACAAAGTGAGATAAACGTAAAAAACTGATTTTTTGGACCTTTGACCTTGAATAACTCACGACGCCGGCGCAATTTTGGAATGGACTTTTGGGACGTTGTTTGTTATGCCAAAATAAAGGTCTGTGCAAAAATCCAGTTAACTAGGATTTTTTAAGAGGTTAAATCCTATATTTCCTGGATTATACAACAAGATAGGACGCATTACTGTTTTGTATAAAATCATTTTATTTTCTTGACTGAGGCTAGATCTTCTATTAATTAATGGGTAGAGTATTTTTATAGACTTTAGAGTTTTTATAGATGTTTGGTTGATATGCTCATGAAAATTTAGTTTCGTGTCCAAATATATTCCTAAATATTTAATGGATTTACACCAATGGATATGTTGATCAAATACTTTGATAGTTGGATCTGGCAAGTTTTTCAGTGATCTTTTCTTGGTAAAGAATATAGCTTGGGTTTTTGACGTATTACCTTTAATTTTCCATTTTTTGAAGTACTCTGAAATTTGGTTAAGATGTTCTTGCAGGTTATTAACTATTGCTTTCGGGTCGTTATGACAGCAGTAGGTGGCTGTGTCATCTGCAAATGTAGCAAGTTCACAGTTTGGGTGTTGTGGTATATCGGAAGTAAATATATTATAGAGTGTAGGGCTAAGGCATGAACCTTGTGGTACTCCTGCCGGTATAATTCTCTCTGAAGACAAACTGCTACCAACTGTATAAGCTTTTTATTATATCTGGGGGGAAGGAGAAAAGATGTAATTTATATAGAAGTCCTTTATGCCAGACAGAATCGAAAGCTTTTTCAACATCTAGTGCTATAAGTCCTACCGATTTTTTTGATTTGATTGAATTTTTGATGTACTGAGAAACTCTGTTTAGTTGGTGGTTAGTCGAATGTCCTTGGCGAAATCCAAATTGATGATTTGGAATAATATCGTTATTCTCTATATGCTTTTGAATTCTTGAGAGTAAAACTTTTTCATAGATTTTTCCAATGGATGGTAAAAGGCTAATTGGACGATAACTACTTGCGTTCGAGAGATTTTTATTGGGTTTAGGAATTGGAATTATTGTAGCTTGTTTCCATTGACGTGAAAAATGACAATTCTTTATGCAGAAGTTGAAGATTTGTGTAAGAAAGACAATGGCTTTTATTGGGAGGTTTTTGACTGTCTTGTTCGAAATTTTATCATAGCCTGAAGATTTTTTAGTTTTACAGAAGCGAATAATTTTTGAGATCTCTTGTGGTTTGCAAAGATGAGATGGATCAATAGAAATCTGGTATGTCTCAAAACACAATTCATTTTTTACCCAGTCGTCAACTACTTTAATCGTATCGGGATTTCCTAAAGATGTTGTTAATTGATGGGCTTCAAGAAATTGATCAGCAATTACTTCTGCTTTGCCCGTATCAGAGTAGATTCTTACATCGTTTTTGGTCAGATAAGGAAGGAATTGTCCTTTTCTTTTTAGGAATTTATTAAGCTTCCATAACTTGTTGTTACCTTTATCCATATTAAGCTGTTATTCCAATTACGATTCCTTGTTAGATTAATTTGGTTATGAATTTTGAATTGGAGCTTATTAAGTTCAGCCTTAAGGAAAGGACATCTAGATCTTTGCCATTGGCGTCTTTTAACATTCCTAAGTTTAATAAGAGAGCTTATTTGTTCGTCCATTTGCATTGAGCGTTTTTGGATTTCTGATTTTGGGGTGCATTTATTTACTGTATCGGAGACAAGAGTATTGAATTGTTCAATTAAGTCCTCTATGTTGCTAAGTGATAGATTTTTTAAGATTTTTAAGTCAATCTCTTTGTTAAGTAAATGACGGAATTTTGGAAAGTTGGTTTTAGAATAATTCAAAGAGACCTTGTTTGCTGCTAGTGAGATAGTTTCGTCGTGGATGGAAAATTCAACAGGTAGATGCGGAGATGAGAGGTCGTTTATTGTAATTGGCTGAGATATATTGCTTAAGTTGGATGAAATAATAAGATCTAAAAATGATGGATGGCCTTTAGGAGGGTAGAATGTGGGTTCGGTGGGTGTATGGAGTAAGCAGTTATTATTGATAATATTGTTGTACAGGATCGTTCCAGCTTTATTGGCTCTTACACAATTCCAAAATCTATGTTTTGCATTAAAATCACCACATAGGAGAAACTTTTTAGAAGATTTCATAAGCTTTTTTAAATCAGTATTGAAAAGGTTTAACATATTTTCATTGAGATGAGTACCTGGGAAATAGACGGCGGTTATAGTTAAGTTGCTATTGAGTATTTTCACTGACAATGATTCCACTACAGCAGTATTAATCACGGGTAAGGGGGAGTGACAGATACTCTTTTTGACAAAAATGGCTACGCCACCTCCATTTCGATAAATGTTATAATTTGCTATACCAATTTTGTCTGATGGCTTAAGCCATGTTTCAGTTAAGATACATATGTCAATATTATTAGTTTCTAAATAGTTAAATAGTTCATAAGTTTTGTTACGAACGCTTTGAGCATTCCATAGAACAATTTTAAGGTTATTTATATTAATCATCTAAAAAGTTAATAGCTAAGTCTACTATAACTTGAAATTGCTCTACCTTTGTTCTACAACTGGCTAGTTTAGAAATTAGTTCATTTGAGAATGGTATAAGTTCAGCTCTTGAAAACAGGTTGCTCTGTTTAGCGTTGTTGCTGTTGTTGTTGTTGCTGCTGCTGCTGTTGTTGTTGTTGCTGCTGCTGTTGCTATTATTATTGGAAAATGACTTCAATATAGTACTGTATTGTAGTTCTGGATGGCCGTTTTTGGATGTTTTTTTTTTTTTTTTTTTTTTTTTTATAGATCCAGCCAGAGCTTAGGGGAAGACCCTTTAATGCCGAAGCACAGCTCGGGATGGTTGGAAGGACAAAAGGAGATGCCGATTTATGTTCTCCTTGAACTTCTGCGGGTTATAGTCCGGGGGGAACACATCGGATGGTAAATTGTTCCAAAGTCTTGTTGTTCGCGGAATGAAGGAACCCCTAAACTTTACTGTACGAAAGCGGGGAGGCTCAAGGAAGAAGTCGTGCGCACGTGTAGCTGCACGAGAGGGTCTAGGGAAAATAAACCGTGGAGGAATAAGTTGGGAAATTTCGGTGGAACATTTCCCATTGAAATATTTGTAGAATATGCTGAGTACTCCAACAGAGCGACGATGCTCGAGAGACGGTAATGAATCTGTCAAAGACTTGTCTCCAATTAGTCGGATCGCACGTTTTTGGATTCGGTCCAGCAGTTGGAGGACAGTTTTTGGGGCTCCAGCCCAAATGTGCGAATTGTACTCGAGTCTCGGTCGAATGTAGCTCTTGTAAATGTTAAGGACGTCGACTGGTGCGAAATATTTTTTGCATCGTCCCAGGAAGCCTAGGCATGTACTTTCCTTAGGATGATCATTGATTGATGGAAGGCTGTTTGTTTTGTAGTGTTGTGAGGATTTGTCGGTGGGATTGCCTATGTTTTTCCTGTTCTTTTTATAGTTATTATTTATGTACAATTTGAGGCACTCACATTTAGAGTCGTTAGCTAAATGACATTTTTGGCAGTTTGCACATTTAATATTAGTAGAATCCACTTCTGGACATTGGCTATGGTGGTGATCTTTGGAACAAATTAAGCATCTGGTTGGTAACAGAGCCGTATTAACAAGTTTGAGCGCCCTGGGCTAAATAAAATTTTGCGCCCTTACATAGTTTTATTGTAAAAATTCAATTTTATTTTTTAAAATATTCTTTAATTCTAAATATAATATCGTCGGCTAAAAGTGAAATTGTGCTAAGTCCATTTGGTATAATTTTCCGGAAGAGCAATGAAACCTTGTTAAATCGTTTTAATTCTCTTTCAATAACACTTTAGGTATTCACTCTTTTGAGTATCGGTGTAAATGTGGCATGGATACATGTGCATTTTACAAGAAAGCGTGAACACCACGTAAAGCATTTGAAAAAGCTCCAGTGTAAATACTCGCGATTTCATCTTCACTCCACTTCTTGTTGGGTTTCTCTCTTTTCCGCTTTCGCTGCTGAATAACATTTTGCGCCATATTATATATATTTATATAAAGGGTGGTTAAATTTTAAGGGCCGATGTATATATATTTATATAAAGGGTGGTTAAATTTTAAGGGTTGAATGTGAACCACACCTAAACGTCAAGTTTTTTTCTGCATTTCATTTGACATTTCTCAATTTCAGACTAACTCAATTTGAACCATGGAAAGATACACAATCCAGCAACGCGTTAAAGTTATTCAGGCTTAGTGTGGCTGAAGAGCCGTCCACCTCAACTCGTCGTCGTGCCCAACAATTGCACCTCCCACGCTCGTCGTTGATGAACATTATGCATAAAGACTTGCATTTACACGCTTACAAGGTGCAATTGACTCAAGAACTAAAGCCTCTTGACCATTTCAAGCGTCGTCAATGGTCAGAATGGTGGCAAGAAATGGCAACAGTGGATGATCAATTTTCGAAGAAAATCATCTTCAGTGATGAGGCACATTTTCATAATAAGCCTGAATAACTTTAACGCGTTGCTCGATTGTGTATCTTTCCATGGTTCAAATTGAGTTAGTCTGAAGTTGAGAAATGTCAAATGAAATGCAGAAAAAAACTTGACGTTTAGGTGTGGTTCACATTCAACATCGGCCCTTAAAATTTAACCACCCTTTATATTTATTGATTTATCGCCACTAAACACTTTTTGCCGGAGAAAAATATAACCTGAAAGTTTCAGCTGTCATAATTTACACTTCTCACTATACAAGACCCAAAAACAAGGCTTCGAGTGAAGCAAATAAAAAGCTAAAGTGTAACCGATTTTGTATGAAAGATTTTGCTAGGTCGAGTAAATATACATCCAATACACTGATACACAACCAAATCCTTCAATGAGTGAATACCCTTACTGAGTTTTCTTTAAATGAGAAAAATTGGGCTCAGTTTTCTTTAAATGAAAATTAAAATGATTTAACAAGGTTTTTTATTGCTCTTCTGTCAAATTTGGTATAATGGACTTAGCACAATTTCACTTTTAGCCGACGATATGCTAAATATAAAGAAAATTTAAAAAAAAGCAATCAAAATTTCATCGCCTCGGATCGATGGCGCCCCTGGGCTGTATGGCGCCCCTGGGCTGTAGCCCAATTAGCCCTATGGTTAACTGGGCCTTGGTTGGTAAGTGACAGTGCGATGATCCATGTCCATAACGTTGACAGTTATAACATTGTGTTGGTAGACTCTTTTTGTTTTTGTAGTAGCTCCAGTGTACAATGGTATGCATTATAGTTGGATGGTTTGATTTTAATAAATCGAGTTTTATTGAACCACGTACAAAATAAATCAAATAAGTTGTGTGGTCGACATACCTCTTTTGTGCGAAGTTGAAACGTTTCACATCCACAATTTGAAGTCCTAGGTCTGTCAGATGTTCTTTTAGCAATTGATTATCCATACTGTGTAAGCCAGATAGGACTATTTTAACCGGTCTTTTATCCATACGCTGATAAGTGTAGAAGTTGACTTTTTTGGTGATGAGGTGTTGGAGCATCGAGTCATAATCTTCGGTTGAATATATAAAAAGTTGCTTTCCTTTCACTGAGAGTTTGATGTTAAAGTTGGTAATGTTTATGGCTTTAACCATAACTTCAATAGTGTTTCGATCTAGTTCGGGGAAAATGATTGGTGGCATTTTAACTCTTTTTTCCTGTTTGTCAACTCTGAGTGTTGGGTCCTCTAATTCACCATCAGATAGAGAAATATCGCCTAGCAACTCGAATCGATTTTGACTTGATGTTGTTGGATGATTTGAAGTTTGATCCAAGTTGGATTTATTTCTTTTATGTGATAGCTTATCGCGTAGTAATTCTGAGGGGCCGTCGGCCCCTCTTTTAGGGCTCATGACGTCGACTTCCAATACGATCTTCAAACTAAACACAAGTAAAAACGAGTACTTTCACTGAATAAATTGAGTATAAGTCTGTGCTCTCTGTAACTAAACCTCTGCGGTCAATAGTCGAACAGGAACTGAAAATTGGGATTAATAACAGACCAACCAAAACAAGGTGCTGGCAATACAAATGATGGTAATATAGCAAGAAGATTTTTCTTAAACCCCGAGATAACCTCTGAAATAACAGGAGTAGATTTAAGTTTGAACTACAATTTCAAAATAATACTGGATGTAATTGCTTGTAGTAAAGCAATAAATGCTGAAAAATTTGGAAAATTTGCCAAAGGACACTGCAGAAATATATAACAAGAATTACCCATGGAGAAATATGCCACAAACAGTCCACAAAATATTATATCATGGCGAAGACATCATCAGAAATAATCTACTACCACTTGGAGATCTATCAGAAGAAGCTCAAGAAAAAAGGAATAAAGACTACAGGTATTTTAGAGAACATAACACCAGAAAAATGTCAAGGAATAGCGCAAATGAAGACTTATTTAACATATTGCTCATAACATCAGACCCATTCGTTTCGAGCATTAGACACCAATGGAAATCGCCACATTTGGAATTAGATGAAGAAGCTAAAAAGTTACTACATGATACCAACAACCACTCTCAAATTATAGATGAAATACAAAAATTACGCCTAGACAAAATATAATTAACGATCGATGTTAATGAAATCTGTATGATAAACCAATTTTAATTAAATTGTTATTTAATTTGGTGTTACTAATAAAATCTACTTCAACAATAAATATACTATGTTTAACTACTTATAGAATTTCCCAAAAATTTAATAATACAGTGGAATCCGCTTATAACGACACCGGTTATAACGACATACCGGCTTTAACGACGCATTTCTTAGGTCCCGGCCAGAGCCCATAAGACTCTGTGCGTTTTGGTATTGGTTATAACGACACCGGATATAACGACATATCGGGTTTAACGACCCCTTTTTCTACGAAAACAGAAAAAAATATCGTTTATAACGACCGAAACTTAAGATCTCATAGAAAAAAATCAAAACCTGGTAGATTAAGTTTTTAACAAATGTTCTAAATTGGCCGCCATGTCAGATACCCTAGTTTTTGCCCAATTTGCAAACTTGTTGCACTTCTAAACGTCATTTGCTTAAGTCATTAAATGAAAGTTGGAACTTTTCGGGAATTCCCCTGATCAGTTCTGTCAAAGTTTTGTGCATCTACGTTGTGTTAATTCAGTTTATTTCGTAGTTTATACTGTGAATTTCACAATGAATGCTAAAAGGCGACAATTTAGTATCGAGGAAAAAGATGAAGAAGATACTACTGGTAAATAATGTTTTATGCATCACAATACATAATTTTAAAATCGGGTGAAAATTTCAGAAACAGGCATCTCGAGAAAATCTAAAATATTTTTTAAAACTGTTTTCTTCCATGGAAAATGGATCACTGGTATCGCGAAGAAGTTGACGTTGGATTGCCAACATGTCTTTAAAAAAGCAATATCAATGGATTATTCATTGTTTTAAATCACATCCTTTTATCTTACCGTTCTTCTTCCGCCACAATGTCCATAATTGGAATTATAAAATCCATCGTTTTATTGAAAACCAAAAATTTTTCTTTACAATAGACTAAAATTTCTTTTTGTTATCGTAACAACACTTTTAGCAGATTCTAACAAGCAATAGTTCACTCTGAATACGGTTTTTTTTGACGATTTTTGGCTCAACAATAATATCGAAAGTTCATAACAAGCAAACTGAAATGTGAATACTGATTTCTAATTTTAACAATTGTTATGGATATTAACAAGCATTAATAGCATTTGTGAATAAGCATATCTTCACAACTTCGTCCATGTACGATAATAACGTGATTATCCATTTCCTCAAATTTTTCGGGTAAAAAATCTCATCTGGGGTCGCGGTATCTGATTTTGACATTAAGAAGTCTGTAAGGAAAACGGGAGGTCCTGTAAGGATAACGTCACAATACTTTCCTTCAAATTTTCCGGAAAAATCTCATCTAGGTTTTTGAGGTCGCTGAATCCGATATTGACCACAAGTCTGCAAGGAACACGGAAGTACCTTTAACCCTTCGTTGGACTCCTTGGTACAATTGTACCAATTTCAACTTTGAACATTCGATTAGGATGCTAAATATATGCATAGAAACTTAAAATTTCAGGAATGCCTAAATTAAGGTTTGAAAATAATTTTCCGAAAACCAGAATATGTTTTAATATTTTGGGTTCCGTTTGAAGCCAAAAAATAAAAAATCAGTTGTGGTCAACACAAAACTTTCTTCTACAAAATCTACGACCCTGTGCAATTTACGTTATAGCCCTGTCGTCTTGTCAACCCAATACAACCTCCCAATGAATTGTTGGTTCATCCAAAAATATCAAAAACGCACAAAATTTGAGATAACTTGAGAACTGTAAAAGATATCAATTTACGGTAAATGGCAAAAATGTAGAAAATTTTAACATCTCCAATTCTTCCTCAAATTAATTTGTCGAAAAACCGTTAGTTTGCAAATTATTCGCAAAAATATGATTTTTTACATATTAATGAAAATATCTCAATAACGGTCAAAGATAACGGATAACGGTAAGAAACAAAATTGTGCAGAATGCCATTCTCATTAATTAACTTCATACATTCAGTCAGCAAAACCCCGTTAGTTTTCGAGATAATCGCAAAAAACTGTTTTTTTGGAAATAACGGTTTATCTCGATAACAGGTTGAGATATCGAGTTATAGCTAAAGACAAAAGTGTGGGAAATTTTATTTTCTCCAAGTTTTGTCATACTTAAGGCCACTAAAAAACGCGTAGTTTGGGAGTAAATCGAGAAAAACGAAATTGCGATTTTTGAAAAACCGCCATTTTGGATACTTCCGGTTAACGGATTTCCACCAAAAGTTGATAGGATCGTCCCATTTCAGGACCCAACATGCCTATAAAATTTCATGGCGCTAGCTCTATTAGTTTTTGAGAAATCTTGTACACAGACTGACAGACTGACAGACTGACAGACAGACTGACAGACAGACTGACAGACAGACTGACAGACAGACTGACAGACAGACTGACAGACAGACTGACAGACAGACTGACAGACAGACTGACAGACAGACTGACAGACAGACTGACAGACAGACTGACAGACAGACTGACAGACAGACTGACAGACAGACTGACAGACAGACTGACAGACAGACTGACAGACAGACTGACAGACAGACTGACAGACAGACTGACAGACAGACTGACAGACAGACTGACAGACAGACTGACAGACAGACTGACAGACAGACTGACAGACAGACTGACAGACAGACTGACAGACAGACTGACAGACAGACTGACAGACAGACTGACAGACAGAAAGACATTTTTTAAATATGACTCCAATCGACTCAGGAGTGATCGGGAAATGTTTTTTAGGCAAAATTAAGAGGTCGAAATTTTTCATGAATACAATACTTTATTATACTCCGTAGAAGAAAGTAAAAAGATGTGCGCCGTTGATCCCCCTTGGTACATTTGTACCACCCGTGTGCAGTGTACATAGTGTACACTTTTGTAAATGTAGAATCCTGCAATTCAAAAGATAATCAACAAAAAAATATTGGCACTTATGGCACCATATGAAATTCCCACTGGTACAATTGTACCAGAGGGTCCAAAGTACGTTGTATGAAATAGGGGTCCAACGAAGGGTTAAGGATAACGTCACCATCCTTTCCCTCAAACTTTCCGCAAAAAAATTTTAAATTGTGGTTTTTGGGGTTTCTGGTATTAAGAAATCTGTAAGGATAAGGATACGGGAAGATCCTGATGTCAAAAAGTCTGTAAGGATATCTGAAAGGCACGGTGAATTGGCCAAAACCCACTCTCGTCGGACTGTATAACGGAGATGGTAAAAGTAGATATTAATTTTAAACAATTCTTTTATTTGTTAGATTTTCTAGGCGATTTTTAGAGTAATAACTAATTCCTTCCGTATAAAACTTATTTACTTGTTTTATACATTGTAGTTCTTTTTTACACCCGAATGTTTTTTAGATTTTTTTTTTCAAGCATTTTAGTTATTAGTACATTATTACAATAACAAGTACAAAAAGCAATGTAAACTTGTTAAAGGTACAGTTAAAAAAAATCACTGTAAATTCAAATTTAAAAAATGTAAGATAAGTTTCTCATCTCTGCAATTCTTTCACTGACGTTTCATCATCGCGATGATTTAAAAGTCTTGTGAGATCTAATTCACTAATGACGAATCCTTTCTTACGCGACCAAATGCCATACAAGCTTATCCCTTAGCAAAAATATCTTTGCTATAATACAGAAATGCCTAAGAACCATTAGCACGTACTCAAAAATATTTTGACACCAGTTTAATGAAAATCGATCTACCGGTTTGGTTTATAGCCCGTAACAAAATAACATTAAATTATTATTACACACACCCGAACCCGGGGATTCGCGGACAATTTATCGTGAACAATTTATCGTAAAACAATTTATCGTGAACAATTTATCGTAAAACAATTTATCGTAAGAACAATTTATCGTAAGAACAATTTATCGTAAGAACAATTTATCGTAAGACAATTTATCGTAAGAACAATTTATCGTAAGACAATTTATCGTAAGAACAATTTATCGTAAGACAATTTATCGTAAGGAATATTATTTTTACAAATTCGGGCGCCCGAATTTGTAAAAATAATATTCCTTACGATAAATTGTTCTTACATATATACATATATATTTATATATATATATATATATATATATATATATATATATATATATATATATATATATATATATATATATATGTGTGTGTGTGTGTGTGTGTGTGTGTGTGTGTGTATGTGTGTGTGTGTGTGTGAGACGAAACATCATTAATTTATCCCCCCTACCCTCCCCAACTCCCCCTCCACCCTTCCACCCTCCCCCCTCCACCCTTCCACCCTCCCCCTCCCCCCACAACTCCCCCTCCCCCCCACAACTCCCCCTCCCCTCCACAACTCCCCCTTCCCCCTCCCCCTCCCCTCCACAACTCCCCCCCCCCCCACCCTCCCCCCCCCGCCCTACCCCCCCCCCCCCTTCCCCCCCCCTTCCCCCTCCCCCTTCCCCCTCCCCCTTCCCCCTCCCCCTTCCCACTCCCCCTTCCCCCGCCCCCTTCCCCCGCCCCCTTCCCCCGCCCCACCCAACCCATCACCCTCCCAACCCATCATCCACCCGACCCATCTCCCCAACACTTCCCACAATAATCTTGTTCTTACGATAAATTGTCTTACGATAAATTGTTCTTACGATAAATTGTCTTACGATAAATTGTTCTTACGATAAATTGTCTTACGATAAATTGTTCTTACGATAAATTGTTCTTACGATAAATTGTTCTTACGATAAATTGTTTTACGATAAATTGTTCACGATAAATTGTCTCACGATAAATTGTTTACGATGAATTGACCGGCACCCGAACCCGGGTAATACTTCACCCTTCTAAGGATGTTTTTCTCTCCATTCAAGGAATAATAAGGCTTACCCCTAATTTATTCACTAGGAGTTAAGCCGAGTTAGTGAGTTAAGGGAGTTAGCTAGTGTTATTTTCCATGTAAAAGGTGAGTTAAGGGAGTTAAGGCGATTTAACTCCTAGTGAATAAATTGGCCGTTAGTAGAGAAAAAACTACAGCGATTAAAAAAATCTTACCTTTGCGAACATTCTTATACGGATCTTCAACGTGTTTCTCGTTGTATATAACAGAATGGAAACTACTATTTTCTTTTGTATGATTGGGAAAATAATGCCTGGCTTTTTCTACGTAATATATATCTTTCTCAGTAATGATTTTCCCCTCGAAAACTCCACCGATGATAGAACCAAATACATGACTACTGCCGTCTCCTATTACTTGCCCCTGGTATATGTGGGATGTTTCCAGTAGAAGTGGACCAGTGGTACTATGAATCTAAAAATTAACTTCAATTATCAAATTCATAGTGTGCAAAATAGATTTGGAGTAACCTCTAAATTATCACTAAATGTTGTTAGATCGCGTTGTAACCTAATGTGAAAATCCGTTTTGTGTGCCTTAAATCTTAAATATACATGATGATCTTTGGTCACTGATCGTTTAGCTTTAGTGTGACTAGCGTGTATAGGTTTTTCATCATAACTAAGTGCTTCGTAATGCGATATGTACTGGTTGAGGCGTGTGGCGCCTGTAAAAACCAAAGAAGATATATATATATATATAACGAAATAACTAAAAAAATAAAAAAATAAAGTAATATAACAAAAAAAATGATTTTCTGGCGTTTTCTACAAAATTACATTATAACGTTATAGAAATTTAATTCCGTTACAATAACAAAAAATGTAACGAAAACGAGAAAAAAATATTTCGTTTTTTCGTTATTTACTTTTGCCATGTTTTATTTTATATTATTTTTTTGTGAAATTTTCCACAAAAGTTCGGGAATTTTTTTAATATTTTGATTTAAGTCGGTATCGAAAAAAAATTGCTTTTGGTATTGAACATATTTCCTTTTTCGTATTTCTAGACGTAAAGTGACTTTTGCCATAACAAAGTCCGATTCAGAATTAGAGACGTCCTACTAAAATGCATTGTCTCACTCACCACTGTATTTCCCGGATCACTAAACAAAATTACGTCTTACAAAAGTTTTATAAAATTCGAAACCAAAGGTCCTGTAAGGATAACGCAAATATCCTTTTTCCAATTTTTTGTCTGAAAAATCGATTTTATAGATGGTTTTTGGGGTCACGAATCTTTTACTGGAATTTCAAAATTCGACACGGAAGGTGCTCTAAGGATAACGCAAATATCCTTTTTCTCATTTTTCTTTCGAAATACTAGAGCTAGGGGATTTTCAAATACATTAATCACGAATCTGATGTTAGAATTTCAAAATTCGAAACGGGAGGTTCTGAAGGCAATGTAGTGTTGATATTTTATTTTTTATTATTATTTAAACACATTTTTATTTATTATTAAATTTTATTTAAATTTAATGTAGTTGAGTCAACGGTTGACAATCATAAAATTAATTATAAAACTAGAAAAGTGGATGCACAATAAAAACTTACTAGATTAATAACACTGGTCAACACTGGTCATGCCACACGAACTTTGATGGCTAATACTATTTTAACTAAGCACCCTGATTATTAAACTGCAATTCTTTTGTTTCAATTAGCCTCAGTTTTCTTGTGATACGGTAATACTTATAACACTTATAACTAGTACTACGGCAATAAAAGCAAAGGACCGTTCGCGAAGAAATAGTCATAAAACTATTTGTCTGTGATTTCTTCAAAATATTGTGATTTATTAACTGCGTTAACATGTCGAGAAAGTGTAGTAACGATCCTAACACTTTTTGTCATGTTTTCGGTAAACTGACTTTCAAAAAACAAAGACGAAATTTCACAAAACTAGTCTTGCAGAGTTATCACCGGTATTTTGGTTTTGCAAAATACCAATACCAAAGTGATAAAAAGATAAAAGAGGGTATTTTCGTAGGACCTCAAATCAGGGAGTTAATAAAAGATCCGGTATTCGAAGAAAAATTGAGCGATTTAGAAAAACCAGCATGGAAATTTTTTAAGAATGTTGTTGCAAATGTTGTTGGTTAGCGAGCTATTGTTGGCTTATCAAGCATTGGGTTGCAACATGTCACTCAAGATTCATTTTTTAGACTCACACCTGGATTTTTTTCCTGAGATTTTGGGGGCTGTGAGCGATGAGCACGGTGAAAGGTTCCATCAGGACATTTCTGAGATGGAAAAACTTTACCAGGGCAAATCGAACCCAAATATGTCGGCAGATTACTGCTGGACAATCAAAAGGGACCAACCAGGAGCTAAATTTGCTAGAAAATCTTAGATCGTAACTTCATAATAATTTTTTTTTACATTTTTGGTTTAGGAAGTCTTTGTTTTTTGAAATATTTTAAATTACTTTAAAAAAAATTCTTGGCTAACCGATTTTTTTAAATGTTTGTTTTTACTGTCAACCACCTATTAAAGCAAAAAATATCAAAAAAGTCCATGTGGCACAACAAAGTTACAATTTTGTTGACCAGTGTAATTATATACGTATGGTGAAACCAAAGGGTATATTAACTTCGCCTTACCGTTTGTAACGCCAAGATCCCGTCATCACACACAAAAATGAATTACACCAGTGTGTTTAGAATGATAAAAAAAAATTGAATTTTCCATGTCCGTCCGTCTGTCCGTCCGTCTGTCTGTCTGTCTGTGGCGCGGATTGCAGGAGCATGGATTGAGCTCGAGACTTGAAATTTTGCGCAGATCCGTTTTCGTAAAATGCGAGGTTAAGTTCGTTAATGGGCAAAAATGGACCATTAGGGGGGGTACCCCCCATAGGAACGAAAATGTTTTTCACGAATATCTCAAAAACTGTGCATCCTATCAAAAAAGTGCAAGAACAAAAGTTATTTAGAATATGATTCTACATAAAACTTCCATACATCAAAATCCGATTGGAACAAGTTTTAAAACATAACAAAAGCTATAATTGCCAATCTGGCAATTATTGAAAACCCGTATGGTGATTTAATTGAACGGCGTATCAAAATTTCATTTGAATTCAAATTTTCCAATAAGATTTTTTTAAAACTTGTTCCAATCGGATTTTGATGTATGGGAGTTTTATGTAGAATCATATTCTAAATAACTTTTGTTCTTGCACTTTTTTGATAAGATGCACCGTTTTTGAGATATTCACAAAAAACATTTTCGTTCCTATGGGGGGTACCCCCCCTAATGGTCCATTTTTGCCCATTAACGAACTTAGCCTCGCATTTTATGAAAAACGGATCTGCGCAAAATTTCAAGTCTCTAGCTCAATCCATGCGCCCGCAATCCGCGCCACAGACGGACAGACAGACAGACAGACGGACAGACAGACAGACGGACAGACAGACGGACGGACATGCAAAATTCAATTTTTTTTATCATTCTAAACACACTGGTGTAATTCATTTTTTTGTGTGATGACGGGATCTTGGCGTTACAAACGGTAAGGCAAAGTTAATATACCCTTTGGTTTCACCATACGGGTATAATAAAAAAATCTTATTGGAAAATTTGAATTCAAATGAAATTTTGATACGCCGTTCCATTAAATCACCATACGGGTTTTCAATAATTGCCAGATTGGCAATTATAGCTTTTGTTATGTTTTTAGATTAAAAGGTAACTTAAATAAAAATTTTAAAGTGTAGCCACAGCATAAATAGTCTATTGTGTTCATACCCTATATGGGGAAACCATAAATTGAGTGTAATAGATTTGCTCTGACATTTGTAACGCATAAAACTATTCGTCGGACAAAAAATGAAATATATGCTCTTAATAATGAGGGATATGTGTGAGTTATACGTGAACTTAATGTTTCCTCTACGTCTTATCCCCACGCCTGTTATTATTTTAAGCAATTTTGAGATTTCTCAACCTCTAATATCGACTCCTCCTCTTAGAGAACCGTTTGATCAATTTTAATGCGCCATTAGGTGATAGTCTCACAAGGAAAGTTTCGACCGACTAACATCTTCACTGTAGCGTGAATCATGTATGATTCATGGAACGTAAATGGTCCCATTATTTTTACGCTCCTGTACCATATGTGATGCATAGAACGTGTATAAAGAGTGCTGAACGCGTTTCAACGAGCAACCAAAAATCTAATATTTAGTGATGCAACAACTCACTTTTTACTTTTTCTACGGAGTATAATAAAGTATTGTATTCATGAAAAATTTCGACCTCTTAATTTTGCCTAAAAAAAACTTTTCCCGATCACTCCTGAGTCGATTGGAGTCATATTAAAAAAATATCTTTCTGTCTGTCAGTCTGTGTACAAGATTTCTCAAAACCTAATAGAGCTACCGCCATGAAATTTTATAGGCATGTTGGGTCCTGAAATGAGACGATCCTATCAACTTTTAGTGGAAATCCGTTAACCGGAAGTATCCAAAATGGCGGTTTTTCAAAAATCGCAATTTCGTTTTTCTCGATTTACTCCCAAACTACGCGTTTTTTAGTGGCCTTGGAGAAAATAAAATTTCCCACACTTTTGTCTTTAGCTATAACTCGATATCTCAACCTGTTATCGAGATAAACCGTTATTTCCAAAAAAAAAACAGTTTTTTGCGATTATCTCGAAAATTAACGGGTTTTTGCTGACTGAATGTATGAAGTTAATTAATGAGAATGGCATTCTGCACAATTTTGTTTGTTACCGTTATCCGTTATCTTTTACCGTTATTGAGATATTTAGATTAAAATATAAAGAAATATATTTTTGCAAATTACTTGCAAACTAACGATTTTTCGACAAATTAATTTAAGGAAGAATTGGAGATGTTAAAATTTTCTACCTTTTTGCCATTTACCGTAAATTGATATCTTTTACAGTTCTCAAGTTATCTCAAATTTTGTACGTTTTTGATATCTTTGAATAAACCAAGAATTTATTGGGAGGTCGTCTTAGGTTGACAACGCGACAGGGCTCTAGCGTAAATTGCGCAGGGTCGTAGATTTTGTAGAAGAAAGTTTTGTGTTGACCACAACTGATATTTTTATATAAGTACTGACGTGATACGAGGGTAGCCGTTTATATTTCGGGAACTACCAATACTAGTAGTGGCAAGTGCAATCTGACATCTGCATCGTAAAGTTTGACATTTTCGACAGTATACGTACTCAGAACGTTTTGATATACGGACGCTAATGGAATTAAGTCGTGAGCATTTTCGTGCGATTATTTTTCACAACTTTCGACGTGGATTATCTCAACAACAGTGCATCGATGAACTTAATTCTTTATATGGCGATAAAGCACCATCAAAGACTACTGTATATCGCTGGTTTAGTGAATTCAATCGTGGCCGAGGTTCGCTCCAGGACGAATTTCGTGAAGGTCGTCCGACATCGGTTGTTGTGCCACAAAACATCGATGCTGTGCGTAAGCTGATAATGCAAGATCGTTATGTGACATACAGGGAGATTGAGGCATTCCTGGGCTAATGCCCGAATCGAATTTAAGATATTGCATGAACATTTTATTGGGTTAAATGAGCTGAACTATTATTAATTGAAAGACTTTATTAAATTGTTTTAATTTCAATTCTTTATTTTAGATGACTCCATGCAACTTCTTTTCTATTCAAACACGTATTTCACAATAATGATGAAATCATGGAGGTCAGTGTTGCCATACAATATCCTCTATTAGGAACTTAAATTTATACCCTTGAAATTACCCTTGATTAATTTTTGCATATACTCCAACACATTTAGCCGTGAAGAAGCTATGATCGTGTTGGATCCTACATAATTTGACAATCGCTCAAAAAAAGGCTCGTGCCAGTGGCAAAAATGCGTCCCATATAAGAATCCCATATAAAGAAAATGGAACACTCGGGCTATAGTTATTTCTTTTTTAAACAAAAGTATTCACACGATTTTTTATCGCACTGATTAACAAATCAGAGCTCGAGTCGGTGGCGAGAAAAAATTCCAAAAATATTGCAATGCTGAAATTTCATGGATTTTTTTGACATTTACCAATTTAAGATGGCGAAATCTAAATTCACTCGACGAGAAGTCACGAATTTTTTTTATATTTTCAGCCAGAGCTTAGGGGAAGACCCTTTAATGCGGAAGCGCAACTCAGGATGGTCAGAAGAACGAAAAGAAATGCCGGTTCATGTTCTCCTTGAACTTCTAATTCTTACAAACAACGTTTATAAGGGCTTTGGAAGAAGATTTTCGCTACATTTAGGAATTTTTCCATGCGCCTCCTTTTTTTGCTTCTCAAATTTCGTGTTTTGCATGGATTGCAATAGCTGTAAAGAGCCGTTTTCATTTTTGTGAAAAGTCATTTCAAATTCCATGAAAAAAATGGGAAAAAGGATATTAGAATATTGAAATAAAAACCAGTTATATTCTTTAAAGTATTATTTTAATTTATTTCTGGAGACACGTCCGAACTGAACAAAATTGATTTTAAGACTAAAAACTAAATTAAAATATTTTAATAAGAAAGCATATTTGATTAGCTTTTGTTTTAGGAAAATCTATGGTTGCTTAATTTTAATGTAATTAATCCAACACGCCTCCTCAAAAGTTAATCAATTCTATAAACAAAATACACACTAAAATATTAATTTAAAACATTCATGATAATACATTTAAAAATTAATCTTAACAGGACATGCCTCCTCGTTATCTTCTGGGAAGTTACACATATACATATGTACAAAAATAGTCCAACATTTGTTGCATTTAGGATTAGGGAAAACCCAGAAAAACCTAATCAGACCATTCTACTTAAATTTAAATATAAACATTAATGACAATAGTAATATTATTCCAGCCCCATTCCAGTTCTCAGTTCTAGGAATTTTGGTGCTGGTAATGGCTTTGTCAATATATCAGCTATTTGGTTTCCTGTAGGAATATATATTAATTTAATTAATTTGTTTTCAATCTGTTCTCTAGAAAAATGATATTTTATATCAATATGTTTTGATCTTTTGTGGTTAGTTGGATTGTTTGCTATACTTATACAGCCATTATTATCTTCATAAATTATAATTGGTTCTAAAATATTTATTTTAATACTAGTTGCTAATGATTTTAACCACATTGCTTCTCTAACAGCTTCAAAAAGTGCCATGTATTCGGCCTCAGTAGATGAAGCAGCTACTGATAACTGCCTTTTAGTACTCCAGCATATTGTACATTGTTCAAATAATTTAAATAAAAAACCCGTTGTACTTTTCCTATCTTTATCATCATTACCTCCCCAATCTGAATCAACATAACCACTTAAAAGATTTTTATAATTATAATTTCGAATGTAAGTTAATTTAATATCAACTGAACCCTTTAGATATCTTAATATCCTTTTTAGATGTTGCTAAAGTTCTTTATTATTTTTGGTCATGTACCTACTTAAAATATTAACAGCTGTACTTAAATCGGGACGTGTACACAACATTATGTACATTAAACAACCAATAAGATTTCGACAAGGTGCATCATATTTTTCATCCGAATTTAAACCTACATAGTCTAATTTGTTTTGAAGAGGTGTGCTAACAGTTCTGCAATCATTCATACTAAATTTACTTAAAACTGTTTTTATATATTCGCTCTGATCTAAAATTATTTTATCACCACTTCTCGTAATTCTTATTCCCAAAAATAATTTAATCTCTTTCAAATCTACCATTCGAAATTTATTCATTAAATAATTTTTAAAACTGCCTAATGTTTCACTATTAGCTGTTGCAATCACAAGATCATCCACATAGAGAATTACATAAATATTTTTAGATACATCTCCTCTATCAAGAATGTAAATACAACGATCAACAGGTGAATTTTTAAAACCTTTTTCTTTAATAGCTTGTTCAAACATTTCAAACCAGCATCTTGCTGCTTGCTTTAATCCATATATTGCTTTGTTTAATTTACAGATTTTATTATCAATGTTTTTAATCCCTTCAGGTACTTTCATATAAATTTCTTCTTTTAATATACCATTTAAAAATGCTGTTTTCACATCCATATGGTGAATTAATAAATTGAATTGGTTGGCAAATGCCATAATAAATCTAAAACTTGAAATTCTAGCAACTGGCGCAAAAGTTTCGTCATAATCTATTAAATATTCCTGACTAAAACCTCGAGCTACAAGACGAGCTTTATATCTTAATGGATTTCCAAATTCATCATTTTTAATAGTAAATACCCATTTATTGTCAACAATATTTTTATTTTCCAGTTTTGGTACCAAGGACCAAGTATTATTAATTATATGAGAATCAATTTCATCTTTAATAGCTTGTTCCCACTCAATTCTATCTTCTCTATTTTTAATTTCCTGATACGATGTAGGAATTTTACATAATAGAGATTGGGCACACATAAGATAATCATCTATTATCCTGCCTTCATTATAAGACACAGGAGGACGATTTTTATTTCTTTCACTTCTTCTGATGTCAGAATTTGTCTTTATTTCGGATTCATTGATTTTAGATAAAGATTCTATATCAATATGGTTTTGGATTCTAGAATCACTAGACTCATCACTAGACGCATCACTAGACGCAGTTCAGCATTGAGGTTATCAGTCGTAGTTCGGTGTATCTAATAATTTAAATTAATTTAAACCTGTACTTGATATTATTCTGCTAAAAATTTGCATATCGTTGTGATCGCAAAATATAGTTCTCTCTGCCGGTAGCGAAGACGTCGCCGATTGCTAATCTCAGTAGTCTACAAGATTAAAAATAGTTTTGTGCTTACATTTTACATACATTTCGATCTTATTGCAAAACATATTTACAATTTTTGCCGCGTTTTTCTTTGTGACAATTGTTATTGTTTACCAACATTTCAAATAGTTTTGACATTGTTCGAGTGTTGCCAGTGGGTTTCTTTTGACGATTTACATTGTTAGAACTTAAAACTTAGAGCGATACTAGCGCCAGCGGGAGCTTTTGGAAGTTACTTATTTAAAGTTTAATCACCCAAAATGTATGCAGACTCCATGTGTGATCCCAAATGCGGTAAATGCAATTTACCTGAATTAAGAAACAATAAATTTATTGAATGTGACGGGCCGTGTTACCGCTCATTCCACATGAAGTGTTATAATTTTACACCGAGCGCTTTGGAAACATGTTCAAAATTTTCAAAAAACATTGTATTTCGTTGCAACGATTGTAGTAAAATCACTCTCAGTGAAGTCTTGAAAACCGTCAAAAATCAATCGTCGCAAATTGATCTCTTGAAATCTGACCTGACTGAAAAAATTGAGAAATTATCGACGCAATTACTTCAGGTATCGTCAATTTTATTTAGTTCAAAAAATTTTACTGGAAACATGACAGAACGTGATGAGTCAAACACTATATTAAACACCGAGGATTGCACGATTGCTTCGAAAAATAATACCATAATCGCTAACACCAGTTCGAACTTAACTGCCAATTTAAATCCCATCGACAATTGTGTGGCCTTAACTTCTGCGTCAATTTCAGAGTCAAATTTATTTTCCAATGGTATTTCACCTATTGCGACTGCTAACTTGGCACGAGATATCATTGACAACGTAGTGAAGGAAAACTCTGAAAATTCTGCGCATTCTGCGAATACTACTGATTTTATATTAAAAACGATAAGTAGACCGAAAATTCTTTTCATTTCACGACTTGATCCTTCTACAACTTCGGATGATGTCGTCAACTACGTTAAATCGCACTATAATTTTAAAAGTGACGACACAATAAAATGTTTCAAATTTCCGCAAAAACCCGACGCATCAGTATCTTCGTTCAAAATCTTCGTTCCTAATTATTGCTTTTTGGAAATTTTAAATGGAAATTTTTGGTCCCCAGATATGATAGTAAAAGAATTTCAAATTAGACCTCGCAATCATCAATCACGATCTAATTCGTCAAAAAACGGTGTAGTCAACTCGCTATCTACTACCAAAACGTAAATGGAATCCGTTCTAAATTATCTCAATTTTTTTTATCTTCATCTAATTGCGATTACGATATTGTTTGCTTCACCGAAACGTGGCTAAATGCTAGTTTTTTCAATGGCGAAATATTTTCATCGAACTTCAACGTTTTTCGACGGGATCGACACGAATCTCATGATGCACCTGTTGGTGGAGGCATAATGTGTGCGGTGCGTTCATCTTTCCCATCTAGAAGAGTAGAGGTTCCTGTGGCTAACGTTTTGGAATTTCTATGTATATCTACAAATATTGCTTCAAGGCTTATCTACGTCGTCATTTTTTATATCCCGCCGTCTTCATCAACAATAATTTATCAATCATTTTGTGACGCGATTGATTTTGTTGACAACCTAATGGATCCCGAAGATGACATTTTGATTTTTGGTGACTTCAACCTTCCTCTTGTGACCTGGTCACCATCTGATGATGACGATTTCCTGATCCCGAACACATCATGCCAATCAACTGCAGAGTTCTTAGATGATCTTTATTCCAAAAATCTCTGCCAAGTGAACCATGTAACTAATGTAAATGGGCGAATTCTGGATTTGGTGTTCTCATCTGATGCCTCATCTACTACAATTTTTTCCTGTGATTCTCCGATGTTTCCTGTTGTTGGACATCATCCGGCGATTTCTTGTTTTTTTAATACTGACTATATTAGTTCAAATAATTTTTCTAACTCTAAATTTCAATTTAATTTTCAAAAGGCAAATTTTTCAGAGATGTCTAATCTTTTCAAAAATTGTTCCTGGTTCGATGTTCTTAATGAAGTTGATGTTGATCAGTCCACGTTTTACTTTTATCAATATGTTTTCAATGTTTTCGCGGTTACAGTACCGTATACGTGCTTAAAAAATCAATCAGTGCATCCTATTTGGTTTAATTCAGAAATATGTCACTTACGTAATTTAAAAACCAAATGCTGGAAACTTTATTTTTACTCTAAATCAGACTATGATTTTCAGAATTATTTGCATGCCAAAAAAGAGTTCTTGATGGCAGCTAATGCCTCTTATCAGATATATGTTTCAAATATTCGAAAGAATCTCAAATCTGATCCTAAATCGTTTTGGAGCTTCGTTAACAGTAAGAGGAAAGTCAATGATTATCCAATATCGTTATTTTTAAACAATATTAAGAGTTCTGACACGGATATTATCTGCAATCTTTTTGCAGACTTTTTTCAGTCTGCTTTTTGTGATTCAAACTGTGATATAGATTATACGTATTTTAAATACTTAAAAAATATTCCTTTGACGACTTTAACTATGAAGGATTTATTTCTTGACGAATGTGATATTATTGACAGTATTAAGACACTAGATAGTAAATTTTCATGTGGACCTGATGGCGTTCCTTCTGTTGTTTTAAAAAATTGTGACATTAATTTAAGTCGCCCTTTAGCGCATTTATTCAATTTATCAATACGATCTGGAATTTTCCCTTCGATATGGAAATCATCCTATATTATTCCTCTTTTCAAAAAAGGAAATCGAGAAGATATCTCAAATTACAGACCAATCGCGAAACTGTCCTGTATTCCGAAACTCTTTGAGGCTATGATTTGTTCGCGTTTAAACTTCCATGTAAAATCGATTATTAATCCTTTTCAACATGGTTTTGTAAAAAAAAGATCTACCGAAACTAATTTAACTGAATTTACCACTTTCTGTCAAACTAACATTGAAGATGGGCTACAAGTGGACTGTGTTTACACTGATTTCACTAAAGCCTTCGACAGATTATCACATGATGTTTTATTATACAAACTCTCTGTTCTTGGTTTCCCGGCACTATTTATTAGGTGGATTAAATCATATCTCAATGGTCGGGTACAGAATGTATTATTTCGTAATTCTTGTTCTAAGCCAATTTTGAACCGATCGGGAGTACCACAAGGAAGCCATCTTGGTCCTCTACTATTTATTTTATTTATAAACGACATCGACTTAGTATTTCTCTACAGTAGTATTTTAATTTATGCTGACGATATGAAAATTTATAGAACTGTGTGTAATACGCTTGACCATAGTCTTTTAATGATTGACCTGCATAATTTTTGTGTATGGTGCGATAAAAATTGTATGGTCTTAAATGTTAGTAAGTGTTCCATTCTTAGTTTTAGCAGAAAAAAAGATATTCTATTTTTTGACTATTCCCTTGATGGGAGTATTTTATCTAGAATTAATATAATTAAGGATCTTGGTGTACTCTTTGACTTTCGCCTTACTTTCGTGGACCACATTAATCATATGGTGAGTCGAGCCAATTCAACTCTTGGGTTTGTCAAAAGATGGTGCAAAGAATTTTTTGACCCTTTTATTACTAAATTATTATACTTTTGTTTCGTTCGTCCTATTTTGGAGTATTGTTCTATTGTTTGGGACCCATTTTATTCTATTCATGCGGATAGAATTGAAAGTGTCCAAAAAAAGTTTTTGCGATTCGCCCTTAATAAATTGCCTTGGGAAAACTCCTTAATTCTCCCCCCTTATGCCAGTAGATTAAGGCTACTTGATTTAAAATCGCTAAAAGAGCGTAGGCAAAATTTTAAAATATGCTTTGTATTTAAATTACTGACGGGGTTGGTTAGCTCCCCTCACCTATTGTCCAAAATTAATATAATGGCACCTACTAGAATGCTCAGAAACTCTGATTTTTTAAGTATTCGTCACCACCGTACGAATTACGGCTTAAATGAACCAGTATCGTCTATGTCGCGTTTATTTAACTCTATGTATTATAATATTGATTTTTGTGTTAGCTTAGAATCTCTGAAAGCTTTGTTAAAATAATTTTTTTTGTAAAAGTTTTTTTTTTTTTCCTTTTTTGCTCATATTATTGAACATATGTATAAATATATATATTGTTTTTTTTTTCTCTTTTTGTTTTTAAAAATTGTATTACTCGCTTAAATAGTCAGTTTTTGTTGACGAAATGTAATTAAATAAATAAATAAATAATTTAGGCATCTTATTAGGACTTACTCCCTCTTTTTGTTGTAACATATCTGATTTCTTACTATCAGATTTATGAGACTTTACTACTGATTTTGACTGGATGTCATATAGATTAGTTTTATTACTGGAGTTTTCAGAATGAACTCCTTCAGGCTTTATTACAGGCCTGGACACCAAAAAGTTTGTCTCATCCACAATCACATCTCTTACTACAACAAATTTCTCAGTTCTTACATCTCACACTTTATATCCGTTTGGTCTATATCCAACCAGTATACCTTTCCAAGATTTCTCATCAAATTTTGACTTCCTGGTTTTATCATGAACATAAACAGTAGAACCAAATACTTTTAAATATTTTATTTGTGGTTTCTTATTATGCCACAATTCATATGGTGTTTTATCCTTTTTCAAAGCTTTGGTAGGAGTTAAATTTATCAAAAATGTGGCTGTAAGGACAGCTTCACCCCAAAACAATTTACTTAAGCTTGCACCAATTATCATTGCACGAGCTTTTTCAGTTATTGTTCTTACCATACGCTCTGAGACACCATTTAATTGAGGGGTTCGTGGAACTATTAAGTGATAACTAATGCCTTTTTCTACACAATAATCTTTCATTTCATTTGACAAATATTCCCTCCCATTATCACAATATAAATTAACTAATTTCAAATTAAAATGTGCCTCACTTTTTGCGATATAATCTTTAAAAACAGAAAATACGTCTGATTTATAAGTTATCAAATATGTAGCACAATAGTGAGTATATTCATCAACAAAAAACACAAAATAATTCTTATTATCAATTGTCACAGGAGTAATTGGACCACAAACATCCGAATGTACAATGAATAATGGTCGTGTTACATAATCTTTATTTTTAACATTTTTAAATGATAATCTCGCTTGCTTGCCTTTTATGCAAGCTTCACACAAATTATCATTAGGAATAATTTGATTTATCTGACCTATATCGTCAATCATTTGTTTATTTCTCAAATCCACAAATTTAGTTTTTCCGATATGACCCAATCGCTCATGCCACAATTGATATTTATCATTTACAGCGCTACATATTTGGCTATTAGAACTTCTGGTAATCGTAAAATCAACACTAAATAAATTATTGGAATGTTTACCTTTCATAACGACCTTACCATCCTTATATATTTCAACACCATTTTTATTAAAAATAATAGTCATCCCAGCTTCTTGCATCCTTCGCACAGACAGCAGGTTATATGGAACATCCGGACAGTAGAGAACATTATCCAGTACTCCTTGAATACCCAAGTTGCTAGTAACTTCAATTTTTCCTCTCTTTGATGCAGTTATAAATTCTCCATTTTTCGCTACAGAAATTTTTAATGGTGAATCTAATTTCATAAATTTGCCTGTTAGATCTTCTCTGTTGATGATATGATCCGATGCTCCAGAATCCAGAAGAAAACTAATTTTGTTATTTTCAGGTTGATAATTTTCAGATTGGTAGTCTCCAGCCAAAAACGCAAAACCATCAGAACCATTATTTTGTTGTGAAGGTTCGATTAATTGAACTGTTTGAACATTTCTTGTTCTATCACTATTTTTAAATTGTGATTCTTTTTTATAGTAAAAACAATCATTTTTCATGTGACCTTTTCTCCCACAGTAATAACATTTTACAAATTTTGTTGTTTTATTAGGTTTGAAGAATTTTCCTTTATGTTGACCCTGACGATGATTGCTTGACATTTTTTTTTTATTTCGAAAATTAAATTTCCTCGTGCTTGATGGAATTCTATTCTCAGCATGAAGAACTTTTGCACTAGTATCACGGCTTTCGGTTATTAATTTCACTTCATGATCTAAAAGTCTTGTTTTGACAAAAGCCAATGTTAAATTATCTTCAGCTAATGTTTCTATTGCAGTAATTATTCCATCATACGATGAGGGAAGTGTTAGTAGCAAATGTGAAACTTTATCAGTTTCTTCCAATTTTGCCCCCGCTGCTAATAATTCCGTAATTAAGTCATCAAAAACTCTAAAATGTCTTGTTAGAGGTGTATCATTTTGCAGTTTCAATTCCAGTAATTTTTTTCGGAGAGCTAGTTGGGTAGCAATACTTTTCCTCTCGTAAATTACCTCAAGACTTTGAATAATTTCTTTTGCAGTATTCTCTGCCTTCGCAAAACATAAAAATGAATCCGATAAATATTCTACAATGATGCTTTTAGCTATTCGTTCAGCTTTTCTCCATTCATCGGTAAGTTCTTTCGGAGTTGCAGCATCAATGACATAAATTACTTCCAGTTCATTTAACAAAGCCCGCACTCTTAACTTCCACACACTAAATTTTTCACCATCAAAAGGTTTAATATTTCTTTTAGATTTAAAATTTTCCATTTTTTTTTTTTTAGTTTTTTTTTTAATTGATTTTTACTTTTTATAAATACTTATATCACTATGGATACACACTTCTCACAATTAAAGTTTTTTTTTTTTATGAAGCACTTTCAATATTGATAATTTTACAATATAAAATTATTTTATTAAACAGATTATTCCCAGCATATTCTGGGCCCATAACCTATTAGAATATTGAAATAAAAACCAGTTATATTCTTTAAAGTATTATTTTAATTTATTTCTGGAGACACGTCCGAACTGAACAAAATTGATTTTAAGACTAAAAACTAAATTAAAATATTTTAATAAGAAAGCATATTTGATTAGCTTTTGTTTTAGGAAAATCTATGGTTGCTTAATTTTAATGTAATTAATCCAACAAAGGATATTTGCGTTATCCTTTCAGGACCTTCCATTTCGAATTTTGAAAAAGTCTAATACCGGATTCGTGATCAGCGACCCCAAAAACCCCATAATGTAATTTTTTCCGGGGAAAATGGAAAAAAGGATATTTTCGTTATCCTTACAGGACCTTCTGCTTTGAATTTTGAAAATCTAACATAGCTAGATGTGGAAAAAAGGATATTTTCGTTATCGTTACAGGACCTTCTGCTTTGAATTTTGAAAATCTAACATGGCAACCAGGGTTGGGACTTCAGGATGTGTAAAAGGTACTATTTTTGCCCAAAAAGGGTACTAGATTGAGATAATGTGGTACTAGATTATTTTTTAACTATCGTGCAACCAAAATCGTTTTTCATGCTTATTACATAGGAGTCAAGAAAAATCTGAATCTCGTAATTGTAGAAAAAAAGTCCTTAACCCATATGCATTGACTTTTGCGCTGTAAATATAACCGTTCTCGGTCAAAAAAATACTCTAGAAAAACTCCTAAAAACCAATAAAAATTGTCTAGATGTATTTGTTTTAAATTTTCGCTTTTATTTCAAATTTTTGTATAAGCTCCATCTAAAAACTTAAATTTCGAGAAGTATTTTATTAGTTTTTCGGACGGCTCATAGGATTTAATATTAACATTTTTATTTATATCTTTAAAAAGCAAAATTGCCGAAGTAGTGTTAATTGCCAAACGATTTCTATTTTTGTTTTTTATATTATTGAATTCAGAAAAAGTTCTTTCTGCGGCAGCGCTGCTATGAGGTAATGACAATAAATTGATAATATAGTTTGACAAGTTTGCAAACATTTCTTCATTTAGAAAATTTTATTCTTCGCCTAAAGCAGACCAAAATTGAACAATATCTGAATCTGCGGAAATTTTTTTTCCAATCTCCAAGACCTCAATATCAACCGAAAAATTTAAAAATGGAAAAGCTTTGGTTAAAGGCAAAATTGTTGGCAAATCATTTGTTAAAATTCGATTCGGATTTAGATATTCCAACAGTTTTAACTTGTGATCGTCCAGATCAAATCGTTTTTTAAGCTGCCGACAAAGTTCAATATAAAATTCTTTTAAATTCGATTTAATTTCTGAGAGCTGCTCCTCTGTCAAATTTATAGTCTCTTCAAATTTTTCAAACTTAATTCCAAAACATAACAAAAGCTATAAATTGCCAATCTGAAAAAAAGTTTTCGTTCGTATGGGGGGTACCCCCCTAATGGTCCATTTTTGCCCATTAGCGAACTTCGCCTCGCATTTTACGAAAAACGGATCTGCGCAAAATTTCAAGTCTCTAGCTCAATCCGTGCGCCCGCAATCCGCGCTAAAGACAGACGGACAGACGGACGGACGTACATGCTAAATTCAACTTTTTTTTATCATTCTAAACACACTGGTGTAATTCATTTTTTTGTGTGATGACGGGATCTTGGCGTTACAAACGGTAAGGCAAATCTAATATACCCTTTGGTTTCATCATACGGGTATATAAATATTTTATGTTTCATTAAACAAAATAAAAGGAAAAATTTTTCTTCAAAACTTGCAAGAACTTTAAAATATTTACATTGTCTCATTATAGAGACAAAAAGCATGCAATTTGCTTTTTAGATCGTTAAAATGGAGGGAAATATGAAGAAAAATAAAGAAAAATCACCCCAAATGCAGTTCTAAGTCCCCTTTCACCAGTACCGAGTGCGGACCCATGAATAAATCAAAGCTAAAGTGGGGGTGCGGGGACTCAGAGCATATTTCTCACTTATTCTTTTGAAATTCTCACAAATCGCTTGTCTGCCCGCAAAGCTTTTGATATTTTCACAATCACAAAGTAACAATAGCCATAACCTTTCTATTGCCGAAGATACAGTGCAGGTCTTCCTTACGATTGGCTTGAAATATCGCTCCATATTAATTTATTAATAAAATAAGTCAAACCATATAACAAACAGTTACAAAAGGGTAGCCAGACGTGTGAAAATGTGAACTTCGAAATGCAATCTCGAAGTATTTTGAGCTATTGCTAATATGAATCATATTTCCATGGCCTACGATTGATTTTCATATCTCCCTTAATAACGCCCGAGGTCTTCATATTTAGTTTTTCTGTCAGATAGCTATACCGCAGATAAAGATATATCGAAGATATCTTTAACTTGGGCATCTTCATGAAAATTCCAACTCGGTATAGCAACTCTCGAAATAAGGTTCCACAACTCCTGCACACTGGATACAATAAAACACCACCTTGATACAAACTATCGTGACGTCACATAAAGAGGTATTTTCTATAATTGTGTGTTCTTATTAAAGGATTTTCGAAGTGAAAGGTACGATGCAAATTATCCGTTATAGCTTTCGAGTAATTCACCACCTTTATATCTTGTTTCGCGAAGCAAAGAACCGAAGAAATCAATGAAATCGTGGTCGAAATAGTGACCTTAAATTTATAATCAAAAGCAGCATCACGGCTTGTTTCTAATCACGAAGGCTATTGTTTTGAATGTTTTATTGTCCGATCGTGGCGCTGTCAAATGGAAACGATTTTCGGATTTCTTGTATGGTGTTTGGGATTTTTATCATATCATGATCCAGTGCCGCAATAACTTTTGAAACCTTAGCTACCACACGACCAGTGAGACTAGCCGAAACTTTTGAGAAATCAGCACACGCCCTTAAAAAACAACCTGTCGCAAAAAAACCATAAAGCCAACAATGGTTGATCTCTGGGTGGGATTGCTCTGCTTCTGAAAATATTTAATAACAATTACTAACAAATTTCGTTTTTACCTATTATGATTAATACAAATTTCAGCTTCAATTCTAGGCAAAAGTGCTTGAAATGTTGCTTTTGTTAAGCGAAATCTCATGACAAATTCACTTTCACTCCAAGTATCAAAATGATTCACCCTTATTTGCAGTACGTAGGGTCTTGAAATGATTGCTGGTTCATCACTGTCTGACTCACAAAATATTCACTTCCATTAACGAATCCATAGGTTTTTTCATACATTTTAACTTTCCGATTTCAATATTTTAATTTTATTCTAAAACTGTCAACAACTGCTTTAAAAGGGAGTGGTGGCGCTGGGGTAAAAATATACACAACATTTCAAGATATCTCGACCTCAGACCAAGAGATAACTTTACCCGAGAGTTATCTTTATCTCGATGTTTTTTGCTACGAAGATTTCCATTTTTTTTAGATATACTTAGTATATCTCCCAATTGGTGTTATCCGCAGTATATCTGGGACTGAAGACTTCGGGCATAAGACGAATTCAGTAGTCTTTAACCCTTAAAGGCTTGGTGGTACACGCGATGTACCACCTTTTTTGTAACAAATACTGCACGGTGGTATCAAAATTGTACCACCAATTAAACCGTCTTTCATTGCCGTATGATACTTTAAAATGGTACCACTAAAAAAATCAAAAAAAAAAATTTTTCGAGTGCCGGAAGGGTGAAAATATTTGCTATTTTTCTGTGCCTCTAAGGATTAATTAAAGAGTTGTGGCGGGATCATTTAAAAAAGTACTTTTTTTTCTAATACATAGAAAAATGATGTCTTTTTAAAGGGAGCTATAAATTCAGATAAAATCATATTTTATATAAACCATGAAAAGGTACCAGATTCATGGGCTGTGGTACTAGGGTACTAAATGAGTCAAAAAGGTACTAGATCTAGTACATAGGGACTAAAGTCCCAACCCTGATGGCAACGCAGATCAGTTTGCAAAAAACCGCGTAAAAACCGGTACGGTAGTTTTTGAGTTTTGTAATCTCAAACAAACAGACAGACAAACAGACATACAGACAAACATCCATTTATATATATATAGATAGATCTCCTACCAAAATCATATCATTATATTCGTCTAACATTCTGTCTAATACATCTAATTGTAAGAATTCTATTGTTCTTTCATTTGGTGCTCTTTACCAGTGCTCCGCAACCAGTGTGCCGCGGCACACTGGTGTGCCGGGAAATGATATTAGGTGTGCCGCGGTAAACATTTCAAAAAGCTATTTAATAATTCTTTCAGGATTTTTTTTTTAATTTTTTCATTATAAATATTTTATACACAATTTTTTTTATATTTATACCCGTATGGTGAAACCAAAGGGTATATTAACTTTGCCTTACCGTTTGTAACGCCAAGATCCCGTCATCACACAAAAAAATGAATTACACCAGTGTGTTCAGAATGATAAAAAAAATAAAAAAAATAAAAAAAAAATTTAAAAAAAAGCTTTTATTAAAAAAGAATGCACTAAAAAGAAAAAAATAATTTTCTGGACGCTGTGTATCACAAATATAAAAGCTTTTTAAAAGCGAGATAAATTTTTTTTATTTGTTTTATGCTTTATTTCGCTTTTTAAAAGCTTTTATATTTGTGATACACAGCGTCCAGAAAATTATTTTTTTCTTTTTAGTGCATTCTTTTTTAATAAAAGCTTTTTTTTTAAATTTTTTTTTTTTATTTTTTTTATTTTGTTCTTTTTAGTCTTCGAATATATATCCTTACATTTGAGATGTCCTTACAGGCTTTTTAACTTGAGAATCGTATTCAGCGACCCCAAAAACCCCCAGAATAGATTTTTTCCGGAAAATTTGGAGAAAGGGATAATCACGTTATCCTTACAGGACCTTCCGTTATCCTTACAGCCTTTTTAATTGCAGATTCGGATTTAGCGACCTCAAAAACCCCCAGAATAGATTTTTTTTCCGGAAAATTTGGAGAAAAGGATCATCACGTTATCCTTACAGGACCTTCCGTTATCCTTACTGACTTTTTAATGACAGATTCGGATTCAGCGACCCCAAAAACCCCCAGAATAGATTTTTTGCCGGAAAATTTGGAGAAAAGGATAATCACGTTATCCTTACAGGACCTTCGGTTATCCTTACAGACTTTTTAATGGCAGATTCGGATTTAGCGACCTCAAAAACCCCCAGAATAGATTTTTTTTCCGGAAAATTTGGAGAAAAGGATAATCACGTTATCCTTACAGGACATTCCGTTATCCTTACAGACTTTTTAATGACAGATTCGGATTCAGCGACCTCAGAAACCCCCAGAATAGATTTTTTTCCGGAAAATTTGGAGAAAAGGATAATCACGTTATCCTTACAGGACCTTCCGTTATCCTTACTGACTTTTTAATGACAGATTCGGATTTAGCGACCTCAAAAACCCCCAGAATAGATTTTTTTTCCGGAAAATTTGGAGAAAAGGATAATCACGTTATCCTTACAGGACCTTCCGTTATCCTTACTGACTTTTTAATGACAGATTCGGATTCAGCGACCCCAAAAACCCCCAGAATAGATTTTTTCCCGGAAAATTTGGAGAAAAGGATAATCACGTTATCCTTACAGGACCTTCCGTTATCCTTACTGACTTTTTACTGACAGATTCGGATTCAGCGACCCCAAAAACCCCCAGAATAGATTTTTTTCCGGAAAATTTGGAGAAAAGGATAATCACGTTATCCTTACAGGACCTTCCGTTATCCTTACAAGGACGAAGTAGTGAAAATATTGTATTGTCATCGGACTTATATAAGTGTGCAAAATTTCAAGTCAATCGGACAAGTAGAAGTGGGTCAAAATTGGGTTGCAAGATTTGATCTGACAGACAAACAGGCAGACAAACAGACACACACGAAGGCAAGCTATATAAAAGCTTTTAAAAAGTTGAATTTTGCATGTCCGTCCGTCTGGCTGTCCGTCTGTCTGTCTGTGGCGCGGATTGCGGGCGCACGGATTGAGCTACAGACTTGAAATTTTGCGCAGATCCGTTTTTCGTAAAATGTGAGGCTAAGTTCGTTCACGGGCAAAAATGGGCCAGTTATGGGGGGGGGTACCCCCCATACAAACGAAAATGTTTTTTGCGAATATCTCAAAAACTGTGCATCTTATCAAAAAAGTGCAAGAACAAAAGTTATTTAGGATATGATTCTACATAAAAGTCCCATACATCAAAATCCGATTGGAATCAATTTTAAAAAATCTTATTGGAAAGTTTGACTTCAAACTGGAATTTTGATACAACTGTTCCAATTTTGATAGGAATATCACTATACGAGTTTTCAATAATTGCCAGATTGGCAATTATAGCTTTTGTTATGTTTTCTTTTGTGGTGTGCCCCGGATTTCCAGAAAAAAAAGCAAGGTGTCTGTCTCGTAGAGACGGCCAGAAGACGTGGATCCGCCTACAACCATCGCCAATAGATATTTGTATCAAAATTCCAGTTTGAAGTCAAACTTTCTAATTAGATTTTTTTTTAATTTATTCCAATCGGATTTTGATGTATGGGAGTTTTATGTAGAATCATATCCTAAATAACTTTTGTTCTTGCACTTTTTTGATAAAATGCACCGTTTTTGAGATATTCGGTTTCATAATTTTATAATACAGAAGAATCCCGATAATTCGTATTTCAAGGGAGCAGCAAATTCATACGAATTAGCGGGATATACGAATTATCGGGGTACGAATTATCGGGATTCTACTGTATAATAATTTTATTTATAATAATAATTTTATATAATAATTTTATTTATAAGTAATTGGTTTATGATAAGAGAAGTATGAAATAAATATCATACATACAGTGTTCAAAACACTCCCATTTCTAGTATTTCGTTCAAATGAGTTATATATACCGTATGCGTCATAAAAATCTGGAAAATTCATATTAAATTGTAAACCGTTTAATAAACCACAGAAGTTGAACGAAAAAAAGTGTGTTTTGCTCTAAACTAAATCTTGCATACTAGTAAAAAAAAATTATTCAAAATGACCACCTCCAGCATTTACGAACTTCTCCAAACGGGGCATGTACTTCTTGCAGGTCAATATTAAATAAGACTCCGGCTTGTCGTTCCATGCGATGGTAATGGTGGACTTCAGGGCTTGCACATTACTGTAAGCCTTAGCTGTAGTCTTAGCCTGAACATATGCCCATATTAAAAAATCCAGGGGATTAAGGTCTGGAGAGCTCGGTGACCACATGTCCTTAGACCAGAAGTTTTTTAAGTTATTGGTTTTTTAAATTATCCAAATTTGGGCACTTCTGGCAGTGTGGCGCGGCGCCCCATCTTGTTGAAATACGTAAAACACATCATTATCGTAGGTTGACTCTATCGATGGTTTTACATGACTCTCCAAGATGTCCTTATCGGATTCCTTCTGATCCTTCCTTTGATTGCCCTAATCAACACTGGAGTCCTTACTGAAATGGGTCTACCGCTTCCAGATTGCGGCCTAACTATTCCCCTGGCCAAACAAGTCGCTCTTACAGCATAAACAGTTGACAACGCTACGTTCAATTAATTGGAAATCGCCTTATTAGACATTCGCGCGGGGACCAACTTCATGATTTTTACTTTTCGAGCCTCCCTCATGTTGCTATATTTATAAACATTTAATTTTTTGCCTCAATTATGTACGAAGTTGTATTTACAAACCCTTTCTAACGTAGTACAAATTAATAAGCAACCGTTATCTCCTTGAAAATACTTACAGTACTAGATTCCAGATTTTTATGACGCATACGGTATAATGACGAAGGTTTTACATAAATTTACTACTATTTCATCGAACTATAATATACCAATTTCTCGAAATTTAAGAGTAGTCGAAAGAACATTTTTTTGCATAAATATCGCAAAATTCACATTTCCAAAGAAAAAATATCAGTTGTGGTCAACACAAAGCTTTCTTCTACAAAATCTACGACCCTGCGCAATTTACGCTAGAGCCCTGTCGCGTTGTCAACCTAAGACGACCTCCCAATAAATTCTTGGTTTATTCAAAGATATCAAAAACGTACAAAATTTGAGATAACTTGAGAACTGTAAAAGATATCAATTTACGGTAAATGGCAAAAATGTAGAAAATGTTAACATCTTTAATTATTCTTATAACTGATTTGTAGAAAAACCGTTAGTTTGCAAATTATTCGCAAACATATGATTTTTTACATATTAATGAAAATATCTCAATAACGGTAAAAGATAACGGATAACGGTAAGAAACAAAATTGTGCAGAATGCCATTCTCATTAATTCACTTCATACATTCAGTCAGCAAAAACCCGTTAGTTTTCGAGATAATCGCAAAAAACTGTTTTTTTGGAAATAACGGTTTATCTCGATAACAGGTGGAGATATCGAGTTACAGCTAAAGACAAAAGTGTGGGAGATTTTATTTTCTCCAAGTTTTGTCATACTTAAGGCCACTAAAAAACGCGTAGTTTGGGAGTAAATCGAGAAAAACGAAATTGCGATTTTTGAAAAACTGCCATTTTGGATACTTCCGGTTAACGGATTTCCACCAAAAGTTGATAGGATCGTCCCATTTCAGGACCCAACATGCCTATAAAATTTCATGGCGCTAGCTCTATTAGTTTTTGAGAAATCTTGTACACAGACTGACAGACAGACTGACAGACAGAAAGACATTTTTTAAATATGACTCCAATCGACTCAGGAGTGATCCGGAAATGTTTTTTAGGCAAAATTAAGAGGTCGAAATTTTTCATGAATACAATACTTTATTATACTCCGTAGAAGAAAGTAAAAGTGGGTGCTGGCTTTTAAAAATACCTAAAAACCACAAAAAAAAATGTGGTTTCGAAAGTAATAATATTTTACTGAACGCACATAGAATAAAACAAAATTATGTTATTAGTGGTTTTTTATAAAACCCAAATAAATATTTAAAGGGTTTTGTAGCATACCACTTGAAAGAATTTATCCGCATAAAGCAAAAAACTGCGAAAAACTTAAAAATATATAATGCATTTGAAATTTCCCAAAAATTTCCCTTGGGCTCGTTCGTTTTAATGCCTGAATGCTTATCTCGAAAATCGAGGGTTTCTGACATTTCTCTCGACCGATATTTGTCGAAAGGTCTTGTGCTTTCGAGACGGCAGTTGTGGTTTTAAATTTTCAGCTCGTTTCTTTAAAAGCGGTAAGTTCTTCATAATAATGTTAAAAAATAAGCATTGTTATAAGCATTGTGTTTTCTAGTAAAATTAGTGAAGAAAAAAAGAAAAAGACGCCGGTTCTAACAAATAGAGAACAATTGAAAATTATTGTCAAATTTATGGAACAACACTATTTCAAGCGGATTGCTGTTATATCTTAATGTTTTTATACACTTTCTTTTAAGTTGATTTGTCGCGACCTGGCTGGCTGGCTACCTGGCTATTTGTCTATCTCTGGAATCTTTGGAACCTTATATCTCCGAAACTATGCTGAAATTTTGCCACCTAGCGTAGTTCCGGTGACAGTTCAATATTTTTACTACTCCATCCTTGTAAGGATAATGGAATGTCCAGTAAGAATAACGCAGATATCCTTTTTTCCATTTTTTCCGGGAAAAACTGGCATCAGGGGATTTTCGGTGTCGTTGATTACGAATCCGGTGTTGGATTTTCGAAATTAAAAACGGAAGGTCCTGTAAGGATAACGCAAATATCCTTTTTCCCATTTTTTCCGGGAAAAATGACATAGGGTTTTCGGAGTCGCTGATCACGAATCCAATGTTAGATTTTCAAAACTCGAAGCGGAAAGTCCTGTTAGGATGACGCAAATATCCTTTCCCCATTTTTTCCGGGAAAAAATTGCATTAGGGGGTTTTTGGGGTCGCTGAATCCGATTCTGACATTTAAAATTCTGTAAGGATAATGGAATGTTCTGTAAGGATAACGTGAGTATCGGTTTTGCTCACATTTTCCGGGAAAAAATTCATTTAGGGGTTTTTGAGCCCGCAGACTCCGACTCTGATATTTAAAATTCTGTAATGATAACGGAATGTCCTACAAAGATAACGTGAGTTTCCTTTTGCTCAAATTTCCCGCGAAAGATCTTTTCTGGAGGTTTTTGGTAGGCTAATTCAAGACTAAAAAGTATAAAATAAAAAAAAAACACTTCAAAAAACAAGTTTTATAACCTTATACACTTTCAAAATGCACTAAAAAGTAAAAAACAAGTTTAAAGTTTCACAAAAAATTATTTTATAAATTGAGTGTTGTTGTGAATATATAAAGTGTGTGACGTTGCATTTGCTCTTGAATCTGTAATAGCGGTTTCATACTGTGCAACGCAGCACACTTTATATTTTCACAACAACACGCAATCTATAAAAACATTTTTTGTGAAACTTTAAACTTGTCTTTTACTTTTTAGTGCATGATTAAAAACACTAAAATTATATTTATATTCTACTATTTTACCTAGCACGGAATTTGGTTCCCGGATTTTGATTCTATTCAAGACTTTTGAGGAAATATTGAGGAAATAATAATGCAACTGTTTAAGAAAATATATTTTATATTAACTTCAATGCAATGATGTGTTATTTTAATTTTTTGATATACCTACATTATGAATTGTGATTTTTATATTATATATCCCAATAGGAAAAATTGAAGCGCTTCTTGGGGAAGCATGAACGAAGCGCTTCTTACTCGCTTGCAAAAGAAGCAGTTGGGAAGCACATCATTTACCAATAGAATTTCTATAGAAACAAAAAATGTGGTATTCGAGTAATTATTTGAATTTCAAACTGTCAAAAATATTCAATTGTTGCAAAAATTCGTAAAGGGCTGCAAGTGAATTATTTTGGAAACATTAAGTGGTAAGTAAACAAATGTTTTAAATTATATTACATTTATTTATGTTGAGAGGTGTACCAGGTTGGATTTCCATTTACCTAAGATGGGTACAAAAACTTGTGGGTTTTCTAAGAGACATTTTAAGAGACTGGTTGCTGAAGACAATAGAGCAGTTCAACAAAATCGAGCAAGAACTAAATGATTATTCTAAGCCAGAATTGGTGAGCATTTTTAAAATATGACTATGATTATTTCTCTATACTAATAGTAAATAACACTTAACAGATCTCATACATAAAAACAATAATTGGGAAACATCCTCTGGACAAACGCATGCATTTTTTTCATGTTGATCTACTTCTAGAAGTCAATTGGGACGGAAAGCAGAAAAAAATACCAATTGATTCGACAAGATTATTTTCTTCATTTGTTTACGGTTAGTAATAAATTTTACTGAATTATTAAGTAATAAATATTGTAAATACTGAATTTATTAAGTAGAAAAAAAGTTAATTTTTTAAGACTTCACTTAACAATTTTTTTTGTTTCCAACAGAAGCACTAAGTAATAAAAATTTTGGATTCGAGGACTTCAAAGACGCAATGGTACTGGGCTTCAGAACAGCCAAAAATAAATCATATAAGGTTACATACGTGTATATGTTAAAACAGAGAGAGTAAAACAAGGTGACGTATTTTTCCTTTAAATATTCACAAAGATTGTAATTTTACGTGATTAAGTTACATAAAATTACAGTCTTTGTAAATATTTAAATGTAAAATACGTAACACAGTTTTAATTAACATTTTAAAAATATGTTTATTACATTGATTAAAAATAAAGAATTTATTTAAATTGTAAAAAAACCTTTTTATTAAAAACAAAAAAATTTGGCCGTGAATGTACAACCGGAGAGAATTCCAATGAGCTTCCGACATGCTGCTATTCGAGCGCTTCAGAAGCGCTTCAAAGGCAGCTTGAGGGAAACGCTTCCCTACAATGACATCCAATGTTAAAAAATACATGAATAGGGTATGGGAAAAGAAGCGCTGAATAAGTGCTTCTGAAGCGCTTCTTTTCCTGCTGGGATATTTCTTTTTATCGAATACATATTCTATAATCGAATAAATACATATCTGCATAAATATTGTTTTTATTAATATAAATATTTGTTGTGTTTTATAGGAACGAAAAATCATATTATGTATACTTAAGTGTTTAAACTTTCAAAAAATTTAAATTATTAAATTTAAATTTCTTCATATTGGATATTTCACGATTTACGCCGCTATTGTAGCTGTTTTTATGTTTATTTCATAAAACTTAAGCTCTTTCATACTGCTTTGTGTGCAAAAATGCAATCCCCATCGATACACCGGAACTAGGTACTTACTAGCACGGAAATAAATACAATGTCATTTTTTTAGCACGGAATTACAGACAATTAAGGTGTTAACAAATTTATTAATAAATAATAAAATATATTTTTTCAAGTATAACATATATGATTATCTACACAGAATTGATATTAAATTATGCTAAAAAAGTTTTGCATTGCTGCTTCATCTTGAATAAGCACAAATTAAACTGAAAGTGGCAGAACCTCTAATGGCACGGAATATGGTACAGTTACCTTAATACTTTTTGTTGTAAATTTTTCAAATTAACTTTCTTCTTGGTTCCATTTGTTTCAAATGTTAATGTCGGTGATATCCGACTGTCTCAGGATTTTTTTTACCTCATCCTAAAGTATTTTAAGTATAGTATTAATAACACATAACATTTTCTTCCATTCAAAACTTAAATAGCATGCCATAACTCCTTCATCAATTTCCATATCTCCTCAACAAATTAGATTCTTATATTTTTTAGTTTTACCACATAAAACTTTCATAATTAAAATAAAAACCATATTTGAAAAATTTGTTACATAACACCTTCATTCACAAAGTGGAAGAAATGAAAAAAAAATGGTGCAGAGGACCGTGTGGAAATATATTTCATCTTAAATGTGTTAGCTTGGGTGAATTTGACTTTTTTGACTTTTGAATTTGAACTTTATTCATTTAAGATGGTCTGCCCGCGCAAGGTTTAATAAAATAATTGGCTTTTCATCATAACCTCAAATCGCAAATCATTGTTAGGGCGCATGAAGGGCTACAAGCAACAAAGTACCAAACGCACCAGGGACTCCCCAGATTGTGTCTTCGACCTGATAATTTGGAGTTTCATGAATACCGTAGTTCGCTGACATGGTACTTACAAACTAAGGTAATATATTGCGCATGTTTCATTCCCTCTCTTTCTTTCATTGTGACGTCACGTGAATCACACTTTTGTATTATCTACATAAGAAAAGCTATTGAAATTACTTTCTTGACCAGTAAAATAAGGTGTAAATCGTGTTCTGGTTGATTTTATAGCTGTAGATTTGAAAAAAAATTAAATAAAAACTATTTAATGACTTTAATTGCAAGTTTTATTTATTTTTCTTTTTAAATTTGAACGTTTTTCCCTTAATTTTTGATTTCCAATTCTTACCCAAGTAACCTAATAGGTCGTAAAGTGGACACTTCGTCTTCAAAGTCGTCCCTATTGGTCGTAAGGCCCACGACTTTGTCGACTCTAGGTCGAACTATCGTCGACCTATCGTCGACAGTGGGGAAGGTCCGCCGGACCACGAAGTGCCCTATTTCACGCCCTATAAGGCTTCACGACTTTGAAGGCCAAAATAGGGCCTTGTTTTACCATGACGAAATATTTTGTTGACATTTCATCTGGCGACATTATTTGTCTTTCTCTATTCTATAGGCCGCATGAGGAGAGAAAGATAAGACAAGAATCATAAAGTTTAATGGATATATTTTGTGGAAAAAAACGTTCAAAATAATTTCATACGGTGATGTTAAGGTTTTTTGTGGATTTTATTGTCACAATTCACATGCGATTTAAAGTTTACGTAGGAAGTGGTTTTGCCAGGAGCTCTATTTATGTGGGCCGTAGTAATTCTCGATTTTAGTGATATAATTTGAAAATTATTTATTCAAAGAATTTTCTTTTTTATTCGATTTCAATAAAATTCTTGTAAAAATAAAGTTATGCTGTGTACCCAAACATATAAAATTACTTTTTATTCGATGTTTTTCCATATTGTGCTTTAAAAACAGATTTTAAATTTTCAGTAGGAATGTTTTTTTTTTTCATTTCAATGAACGTCATGGTGGTTCGTCTTCTAAGGCATATTGACTCCAATTTACGCCCTATAAGTCCGAATGCCTTCTAGGGAAGTCGTAATGCCTTAAAAATATGCCTTTGAAGGCACATCGTGGACACTAAGCCTTATAAGACATTCTAGTGCCCTATGACTATTTATCAAAACCGCATGACTTCTCTGGGAAGTCAGATGTCTATTCACTATTCCTTAAATCAAAAACCAAATATACCTAATAGATATCCACTTCCAATCGAGTTTATACTTCGATTTGAACCCGAGTTTTAAGAAATTTACAGAGTATTAACGTAGAGTCCAACTTTCAATACGTAATTTGTGGCGCCATCACAAGAATGGCCTAAGCATTTGAAGATGAATACAAAGAACAAGCTGTATTTTCAAAATATTCAAATGAAAAAAATGATAAACTGCAATATTCACCAGTCAATTCGAATGGATCAATGCGTAAATTCAATGTTGTTGTTGGTATAAAACACTAACGACAAAATTGAATTTTCAACGCGAAGCATTGCAATAAGGGGCCAGAATTACCCATTTGTTTATTAAAATTGTGACCCTACAATGGCCATCATAAGTGCCACGCAAATTGAATTCGTACCTTAAGGGAAGTACTTAAGGTCTAAAATGGCGCAGAGCATTTCACAAATGTCAGAGTTGAAACTAAATTCCAAAAGCAAAATTCAAATCAATTTCCTACTTAATTTCAGTGCAAATTTTTAAATAACGAAATGGTAATAAGTAAAAAACCAAATGGTAATGGGTAATAAGTAAATAAAAATTTCTTCATATTATAAAAAAAAATTATTAAACAAAACTTTTTAGCAACACATAAAAACTGTGATTTTGCCACTAATTTCACATAAATTTGCACAAAATTGCTTTCCAAAATAATATTGAAAAAACCAATCGACATTACAGAATCATAGGGACATTCGCATTTGGGATTTGTAATTCGATTCCTTGTTATTGCCATGTGACTCACCCCGTAAGCTGACATTTCTTGAGTTTTTAGATCATGCGGGTGTTGTATTTTTTCAGAGAGGTAAGTAGCAAAACTTTTATAAAAAGTTTTTGTGGTTTCTGTAGTTATCATCAACTAGCAACGATTTTTCGTTGATTTTCCTGTTCGCCGTATCGAAGTATCATCAACACAAATCGGTTCTAGGATTTGCTTCAAAGATCAATTCCGTTTCAAAACATTTATGCCATTTTCCTTTAACTCATCCGGGGCAAATCTCTTGAAGCAGAAATGTTCGGAAACTGCCCGAGATTTGCCCCGCACGAGTGAATGGAAAAAGACATTAATAAACATGCACAAAAATATGCGAATTTTAAAATTCTTGCTGGTTGATTGAGGTCAGTTTCCTGGAAACCTAAAAAGTTGTTTAAAGCTAACTTTGCGGCTGTTTGACTAATTTTTGTTGAATTTACGTCACTGTTTTTTCAGCATGGCAGACTTTTTTACTATTGTAAAAACCAGAGAAAGGGGGAGAGTGCTTATATCAACTGTTCCTCATCAGTGGGTGAAGAACGACCGCTTATATTGGCCGACTAGGCCCAAAGATGGTTGTCAATATGAAGCGGGTGATAAACCTAAGGATAACTGGCTCGACATGGAGTGCGAGATTTTAATGTCCGGAATATACCAGATTGCGGAAGCGAAGAAGCTTGAAAAAAAATTCATGGAATGTAATACGGAAGAAGAAGGGTAATTTTTTTCAAAAGTTCGATTCCATTCACAATTGACCTGCCGTTGATGGTAGCCCCACCGAGCTTTTTAAAATCACCAAAGAAAAGTGACTTTTTTGACGATTTGTTTACCTCCAAACTCTTGCCGTTTCAAATTCATCGCATCTTGGCATTGTTTTAAAGCTTATTGGTACTTTTATTTACTAGTTTTAGAAATTTCAAAATCAATTTTTGAAAATTTAAAACTGGGTAAAACCCCCATGTATTTATATTTTCGATTTTCTTTTCCGAAAATGGTGGTTTTCTATGTAAGCTACATATAATTTGTCAAAAATTCCCTTGGTTTTCCAAAGGATCATTTCACTCAAACTGCAATTCGACTTCCTCAGATTTTGAATCAATTATAGATTATGTATCACTTACACGGAAAACCAAAACAGGTTTCAGAGAAGTCGGTCGCAACGAAAGTTCAATTGGGTATGGAATGTCCTTTTACTTTTGATACATTTCTTAAGTATAATCGTGCATTTAGCTTTTACTATTCTTTAGAACGATACCTCTTAAGGCTCCTCGTCTTCAACCAACATATAATGAAATGTTCTCGGGAACCAACAGTGATATTTGTAATAACAGTGATATTTGTAATAACAGAGATATTTGTAATAACAGTAATTTTTGTAATAACAGTGTTATTAGTAATAATAATGATATTTGTAAGGAATTTCAAGAGTTCAAAAAGTCCATTGAAACCGAAATGGCTAAATTAAATACAAAAATTGATAGGGTTATTGATCTCATTTCTAAAACGGATGCCAGACCAACAATTTCTCCTGAAGCGAAGAACGTTAGTGAATATGAAAACATATTCACGTTTCCTCTCAATGAAATAGATGATATAGACGAATTTAACAGGAAATTAATTCAGGACAAGGAATATAGAAAGTATCTGGTAAGCAGAAAGTATCTTCATGTCTCTTCCACTTATAATATTTTTTTTTTAAATATATTTGCAGATAACTCTCTACTCCAATAAATATGGAAAAGACGGCCAACAAAATTCGACAAAAATTTTCTATAGCCTTTGTGGTAAATTGTTTTCAAAATCCCTCCTGCGAGAATTTTCTTGGACAGGTATTTCTCGAACACCGGGAGTGGGAAAAAAGGCATTCCAGCAATACAGTGGAATTTTGGATGTGTTTTTTGATATTTTGAAGTTGGCGGATAGCCGCCACACAATAGCCGCCACACAATAGCCGCCAATAACATTTTTTTTAAAAACGGTGTGTTAAAGCATGCTAACCAATATATGAAAAAAGAATCGAACATTGAAAAACAGCTAGAAGATGATTTAAACCAATTAACAAATGAACAGAACACTTAAGATATTGACGGGCCATATACATACATATGAGAATTATTTATATTTTTATCTGTATTATTTTTTTTTATTAAAAGTTGACTATTTAAAGTTTTTCATAAAAAAGCCCAACGACTGAAAACATAAACATTTAACTAGTGTTTTTAATTCATGTTTAACATAAACGTTTGTACGAAGTTTAGAAGAAATATGTTTTTTTGTTAATAATTTGGAGTCAAGAAGACAAAATTTATGTTGATGTTTATGTTAACGAAATTAAAAAAATAAATATATTTTTCAACGATATTTGACATTTAATTAACATCCAAACAATGTAACAAGGGAATAAAAACAATGTTTTGTTTATAATTTAATGCAACAAGTTTAAATTTAATGTCTCTTGTTTTAAATAAAGTTGCTTCTTCAGTTTCACCCGTCGAGATATATATATTAAGAAGAGAAGATTTGAATGGCGAGGTAAAAAAATCTGTTTTTGTTTTTATACGATTCCCATAAATAAAAGTTTCCTCATTCCATTCGGTTGCATTAATCATCTCAACAATATCCCCACAGGAATGCATGAACCACTTATTCGCTTTGTCACTTTTCAAAATGAATTTATCTTCAAACTGTAGTTTCTTATAAATTCCTTTGCAGTATAAAATAGGGTGCACTTGATTCTTGAGTTCTTCACATAAATATGTACGTGTTGTAACAATTTTAGTTTTACGTAATTTGGAAAATTCGGTCACACGATTAATTACTTGTTCTAAAGGCTTATTACCTGAACGAACTAAGGTTTTGATATAATACAAAAAATTTTCAAAACGATATGTACTTATTTCAGGCAATATCCCAAACTTTTTAACATCATCTACTACGTGACACAAATTGTGTATATTGCTACTAATAGAATCTCTGCCATATATTTTCGAAAATGTGTTTACATAATCAATTAACAGTTGTTCACCGATGTGTAAGTATCTTTGATATTGTTTACAACAAAGTATTGTTGTTGCACAAAATATCAATTTAAAATGTTCATATACTTCAGAACTAAGAATATCTTTGAAAACCACTACGCCAAGATATAATAGCAGTGTTCGATATTCAACTCCTTTCCAATGTTTTATACAATCTAAGCTCCGTATGAATCTGTGTATTTCTACAGGCTTGAATTCATTACACTGTTGTAATGTTTTAGAAAGCTCGTTGATTTGTTGTTTGGAGAATTTTGTTTTGAAGTTGTAGTTGCCAAAAATCCAACCATATAAACATTTCCTCATAATGCCCAGGTGAAATAAATGAAGTGAATCTGCCACGATTATATCTTCTATTAAATCAATTTCGAGTTGGAGTAACGGGGTGATTTCCTTATGGTGAGATTCATCTGTTTGATTTCGGAAGTCAGCATCGGTGCGTCGTTTGCAATTAAGTTCGGGAAAGCTCATGTGCCTTCCTTGATGATCCCATTCACCTTCGACCATACATTTTATGCACCCGTTAGCTGAATTAAATCCACAAACTCCTGTAAAATAGAATTGATATTTTATACACATATTCATAAAATAATGTTCTTATTCGATTTTTAACATGTTCATGTTGCCATAAACTTATTCAACACTACCACAATGTATTTTACAAACCTTTTATGAAACTCCTTGCAGGAGTGTCACAAACAAAATACAAAATTTTAACTTGTATTGTACGATCACCAATTTTTAAACCGTCCTGGGTTAAGGGTTTTAGTTCGTGAACTAAGGGCGTCAAAAAATCTGTCAATGGTGGTTTCCCTTTTCCACTATAAATTGCTGCGATTTGCGGTGACACATTGGGACATTCCTCTATGCAATATAAAATAGGCCAAAATTCGATGTTAGAGCTTTTTAATGGTGGTAATCCGTCAATATTGAATATCAAAGATATTTTGTCTATCGATTTTAAAATTTCCAAATCTTGCAAGTTATCTGCGATTTTATTGTACCAGTATTTTCCAGTACCCATAGCAACAATGTTATTTTTCCTTGGTGTTTTTAGTAGCGTTCGACTATCTTTTGGAAGTTGTTGAAAACCAATTTTTTGTAAAATATTTAGTAAACCATTTAAAGCCATATGAGTTATTTTATGGTTAATGGCCCAACTTTTCAAATCAGACAATAGATTTACATTGGCCTCCGCATTCTCATCCAGAACTTCGTCGTCATAACAATCTGGTTCGTCTTCATGATGCTTTGGCTCGTCGAACTGATATATGTTATGGACGACGTTAGTATCTTTTGCCACTTCATTAATTTTCGAACCTATTTTCGACGCACTATTATTGGTAGGTTCATTTAAAGCTCGTTTCACTTTACGATAAAAAGTCGTCGAGTGCCTAAAGCATTTTAATTTTCGGTTGTTTAATTTAAAATTTTGCATTTTTAATATGTTTTCATTCGCACTTAGATTTTTTTTTGACATTTCCACTTCATTTACCATATTTTTGTAAACAAATAATTTAGTCACCTGTCGCACTATCACTATGAATTCTAGAAGGTTGCTCGAAGTATACTAGAAAGATGCTCGAAGCAGCTCATCGGGATATTCATCTGTGCATACTCGAAACATGCTCGAAGCATTCTCAAATAGGGCATTGGAGTGTTCTCAAAGGCATTATGCCCTATAAGGCACTTTAATAGGGATCTAGGACTTATAAGACATAATTATTTTGTTTGAAGTGCCCTATAACGCATTTCGTGGACGAAAGGTGGAAGGTTGGTCTTATAAGGCAGGACGACTATGAAGGCGTCTGGAGGACACTACGACCATGAAAGCCAAAACAAGGCATTCGAACATTAAGACTATCAGGGCATATATTTAGGTCACTCGGACCGCTTGACGACCACTGCAAAAGCCTTGAAAGGCATCACGCCTTATAAGGCGGATTCGCTGGTCTTGGTGTGGTCGTAACGACCAATTTTAAGACACCACGCCCTAATCTAAGGCATTATGCCTTATCTGGTTGCTTGGGTATTCTAAAACACATTTTACATCGCAAAAATATTTTAATTATATTTACATCTGACATTGAGATATTTACAGCAGACATTAATGTTTGTATATAGTTTAGGGATGTTTTCAACGAGTTGGTTTCATCATTTTCATTATTGAATGTGTTGAATACTTTGTCTATTTTTTGTAACCAACTGCATTCTTTTCATGCAGGAATTTCCAATTTTCCTCCTTCAATCTGCAGTTCTCTGCTTCCAAAGTTGAAATTTTTCTTTCCAAAAAAGTTGAAATTTTTCTTTCCAAAGTATATACTGATCTGCAGTAAAATATCTTGAGCACATATACACCGTACTAGGGTTTATTATACCCGTATGGTGAAACCAAAGGGTATATTAATTTTGCCTTACCGTTTGTAACGCCAAGATCCCGTCATCGCACAAAAAAATGAATTACACCAGTGTGTTTAGAATGATAAAAATATTTAATTTCTGCATGTCCGTCCGTCTGTCTGTCCGTCTGTCTGTCTGTCTGTCCGTCCGTCTGTCTGTCTGTCTGTGGCGCGGATTGCGGGCGCACGGATTGAGTTAGAGACTTGAAATTTTGCGCAGATCCGTTTTTCGTAAAATGCGAGGCTAAGTTCGTTAATGGGCAAAAATGGACCATTAGGGGGGGTACCCCCCATACGAACGAAAACGGTTTTTGTGAATATCTCGAAAACGGTGCATCTTATCAAAAAAGTCTAAGAACAAAAGTTATTTAGGATATGATTCTACATAAAACTCCAATACATCAAAATCCGATTGGAATAAATTTTAAAAAATCTTATTGGAAAGTTTGACTTCAAAGTGGAATTTTGGTACAACTGTTCGAATTTTGATACGAATATCACCATACGGGTTTTCAATAATTGCCAGATTGGCAATTATAGCTTTTGTTATGTTTTTACCCTTTCTTCGATATTTTACTAACCATATTTTAGCTACTTTTTGATCTTTTGGAAACCTGAAAAGTCTCACTTCACTATCTTCCGCAGTTTTTTTCGACGCTTTTTCTTGTCCATTTCACAACCAAAAACCGAGCAAATAGCCATCTCGTTTATTTTTTCAATAATGTTGAGTTTTAATGCAATAATATTATAAAAAACACCGACTTTCATACGCACAACGCAAATTTTCTATACAAAATGAGCGAGCTGTCAAATTTTTGTGATTCACGTGACGTTATGCGCAGTAGAATACCATTTTGGAAACTCGGAATATATTACCTTAGTTTGTAAGTACCATGGTTCGCTGATATTCTTAAAAATGTGGCTGGCTTAGAAAATATCAGAATCAGCAATGTTCGTCCCATCGGCAAACAAAAGGCAATTATTGCGGAGTTCGACGGAACCATGGATGTACAAGTGTTGGAGAAAAAAGCTACCTTCAAAAATGCTGGCATTTTCATTAGCAGAGACTGGTCAGTTAGCGCGAGACAAAAACGGAAGTTCCTGTACGCCCTTCAGCTAGGGATCGTAGAAAAGGGTTTCAAAGGGAGCATCTTCATACGCGGAGAATCCTTAGTAGAGGATGGTAAACCCCATCCTGCGACGACGCGAGAAATTTGAAACAAGAAAAATTTGATGGTATTCCCAAGCTAAGCAGCATCATAGGTTTGGATGCAGATGATCATGCTTATTCACAAATTTCTTGTTAGTTAACCATATTGTTAAGTAACAATAAATTTCATAGCAAACCATAAAGAAAATGGTATTCACAATTTCCCTTGTTAAAAAGTTTCGTCCAACTTTCGTTGTGTTGTTATGGCAACAGTATTTTGTGAAGTATTTTAAAAGTTGCAGTTGTATTGCATTCGCGGATTGTTGTATTCCATTCGCGGATTGTTGTATTGCGGCGAGACGATACCTATTAGTTCGAGAGCAGCATCTCGAGAAAATCTAAAATATTTTTTAAAACTGTTTTCTTCCATGGAAAATGGATCGCTGATATCGCGAAGAAGTTGACGTTGGATTGCCAACATGTCTTTAAAAAAGCAATATCAATGGATTATTCATTGTTTTAAAACAAAAGCTATAATTGCCAATCTGGCAATTATTGAAAACCCGTATGGTGATTTAAGTGAACGGCAAACAGTTGTATCGAAATTCCACTTTGAAGTCAAACTTTCCAATAAGATTTTTTTTAAACTTGTTCCAATTGGATTTTGATGTATGGAACTTTAATGTAGAATTTTGTCCTAAACAACTTTTGTTCTTGCACTTTTTTGATAAGATGCACCGTTTTTAAGATATTCGCAAAAAACGTTTTCGTTCGTATGGGGGGTACCCCCCTTAATGGTCCATTTTTGCCCATTAACGAACTTAGCCTCGCATTTTACGAAAAACGGACCTGTGCCAAATTTCAAGTCTCTAGCTCAATCCGTGCGCCCGCAATCCGCGCCACAGACAGACGGACAGACAGACGGACAGACAGACAGACAGACGGACAGACAGACAGACGGACGGACATGCTAAATTCAACTTTTTTCATCATTCTAAACACACTGGTGTAATTCATTTTTGTGTGCGATGACAAGATCTTGGCGTTACAAACGGTAAGGCAAAGTTAATATACCCTTTGGTTTCACCATACGGGTATAATCACATCCTTTTATCTTACCGTTCTTCTTCCGCCACAATGTCCATAATTGGAATTATAAAATCCATTTTTTTGATTGAAAACAAAAATATTTCTTCCCAAACAACTAAAATTTATTTTTGTTATCGTAACAACACTTTTGACAGATTCTAACAAGCAATAGTGCACTCCGAATACGATTTTATTTGACAATTTTTAGCTTAGCAATATTATTGAAAGTTCATAACAAGCAAAGTGAAATGTGAATACCGATTTATATTTTAACAATTGTTATGGATATTAACAAGCAATAATAGCTTTTGTGAATAAGCATGGATATCTACAAAAAAGCATTAAATCAACCGTTAGCATAGGATACACAAGTCTGTCAGCCTTATGATGTAAGATTAGTTAATAACTTAGAAATTTTAGCTTTAAATATTTCAGGTCTAGCAAATAAATGAATTTACCCCAATATCTTTAGCTTTTTAAATAATTACGACATCATTTTTCTCTCAGGAAACCTTTGTAACACAAGAAAGTTCACGCAGGTTTAAAAAATATTTCCCCGATTTCGAAATTTGTTTTTCTGGAGCGACACGGACGAACAGCATGGGTAGAGCTAGCGGGGGACTCCTTCTCGGCTATAAAAGGCATGTAAAATCGCTAATAGGTTTTAATAACAAAAACAGTTTTAATTATCTTAGTCTCAATGTTCAGCAACATTTAATTAGTGTGATTCCAGCGTACATTAATTGCAACAACTGGAACAATGAGTTTGAGTCGTTTAAAGAATTTACCACAGAACTAAACTCGTCGCATGTTATAATATTGGGCGACATGAATGTCCGTAATTCTTGCGCAGTAAAGCTAAGACTCCATATTTGCGTTAGCTGCGTTAAACTCGTCCGTCAACGCAGTCCGTTCGTCTCCAAAGATGCATTAAAACACTCCAGCGCCAACTAGTAGGCGCCACTGTAATTTAATTGACAGTTGACAGAAAAAGAGAAAACATCAACAATTGTTTCGTTTTTTATAGATTTTGTCGTGAATTTACAATAGCTTTCGTGTTGATTTACAAACTTTATATTAAAATGCCTTGTCGGGAATATATTCTTTGTTTGTTACTAATGAGAAGGCGAAGGCAACGACGGTTACAACGAAAACAGCAGCAAAATATGCGATCATCTCGTTGGTAGATCCATCCGCTAAATGAAATGAGATCAAACGGTGCTCCATCGAATCATTTAAGAATCCCAAAATCGGCATCAAGTCCCACTGCTTTTATCACAGCTTGTCCGCTTTTGCTTAACATTTTCTTTTTCTCTCGGATATACCTGTCTCGGATACTCCTCCATCGAATCTTTAAAAAGTCTTCTGTTTACAGAAAAGAAAATAGTGAATTTTAAATGAATTTCATTTAGGTTTTAATTGTTTATTGCATTTAATCTAAACAAATACAAATCAGTAACCAACGATACAGTTTTACAATAAATATAATAATTACCTGTAATATTTAGTTCCTTTGCAATTTCTGCAAAAACTTTCATTCTTTCGTTGACATTCTTATATTCTGATTGTCTTATATCCCACAATATTGGTTGACCTCTTATGTAATGAATTATAAGTTCATTCATAGATTTTTCACTTTCACTCGACATTTTCCACGAAACAAATTTACTTTACACAAAAAAGATTTTTCTCCGTAAATTAAATGAAATTAATATTCGCCAAAGGCGCCAAACTCAATTGAAATGAAACAAAAATGTCACATTTCGGAAATCGTAAGCACACGAACATTGTCGAACGCATCTTTGTGGTGCGTTCCTCCGTCCTTTATTAAATGATTTTAATATCAGCGCACGATGGCGCATGCGTTAATACGTGAGGTTGCGTGAAGTGTTTTTGTATGGCACGCAACATGACGCATGGTGATGACGCAAGTATGGGGTCCCTGCTTAAAACAGCAGTTAAGCATGGAAAACGGCAAATATCTCGAAATCGGCTGGAGCAGCAAATTTAATTCTTACGCAGTAAAAAGTAGTAAAATAGCAGTAAAAAAGCAGTAAATCTTATGGAAGAAAATTTTCTTGTGTGCTACTTTTGTGTTCCAGCGGAATAGAGCTAGTGGATGAAAGTGTTATGTAACAAAAATTAAATATCAAGAAATTTGAAGTTTAATATTTTTTGTTGTAAATTTTTCAAATTAACTTTCTTCTTGGTTCCATTTGTTTCAAATGTAAATGTCGGTGATATCCAACTCCCTCAGGAATTTTTTTTACCTCAACTTAAAGTATTTTAAGTATAGTATTAATAGCACATACCACCTTCTTTCATTCAAAACTTAAATAAAATGCGACATAACTCCTTCATACATTTCCATATCTCCTCAACAAATTAGATTCTTATATTTTTAGTTTTAACATATCATGGAATACCACATAAAACCTTCATACATAAAATAAAACCATATTTGAAAAACTTGTTACATAACAAAACGGCAAAGCTTTCGATACAACTAGAATGAAAAACTGCACCGGAAAGTTTCAAAGCTATTCGCGTGCGATATAGCTTTCGCTCAGCATAAAGTTTCACGTAGCACGCTCATTTAATTACAAGTAAGTTAAGTTTATTTAAGCGTGTTCATCACAGATATCGTACTACTAGATCGCGGCACTCGAACAATTCCATAGCAAAAATATGGGACAGCGTGACTATGGTTGTCTCATTTTGTCTTCGAATTTTAGTGAGGTCAGACGTTCGAATCAACAAACTCAATAACACTTGAATTATATGTTTTACGTCGAACTCATAAGACTTATACACAGATTTAGGGAATTGGATATTAATGTATGTGGCAGCTCTGAATATTAACATGAATAATCGGTATAAGGATTGAATAATATTCCGTCGGGGACCTGCATAAGGATTATTTTCCAGAATTTTAATTTCCCAGAATTAATAGCTTTGTCCCTTTTTTTCCTCATAGCTTTTTGACGTTTCATTTGAGATAGCAAATGGCTTGATCCAAGGTCCGTATATTACAAGGTTGGCCGTACTGAAGATGTATATGTATTGAAAGCGTGATGACGTCATAATGCACACTTTTCTTGATTTCTCTAGGAGAAGTAAAAATTTCACACCAATTTTGTTTTGTTTATAAATTTATTTACACGAGTTTTCAAATAGATATCTATTTATTTTTTAAGTAGGTACAAATTAGCACACGTCGCTTTAAAGATAAAGATACATTGCTTAAGTTTCTATTTAGAAATTTGATTCTTATAAAAGGTTCGCTGCTTGATGTAATACAATTCTGTTTTAATTTTTTGTGGAAATTCGTTTTCTGCAATACTCTTTTGGCTTTCTTGTATCTTTAACTGCATTTTAAGGTCTTCAATTTGATTTTTTAATTGCTGAATATCTTCCTTTTTTTCACATTCAGTAAAAATATCCACTTCAGAATTCTCGACAAAGAAATTGGTGTCTCCGGATATCTCAGGCACTAAATTTTCTTGAATATTTTCTTTATCGAGTAAATCAGAAACGATTTTTTTATTCATCCGTTTCAACAAACGTTCCTCCCTGACTTGTTTAGTTATAATTTTATTTTGGTGGAGTATAGGCGGACAAGCTGAAATGTAGAAAAGTCACATAATGTTTATTCAGAATAATTCATTAACAATTAATAATAATTATACCTGATGGGACGAGCTTTTTTTTGTTTTGTTATGCAGTAGCTCCGATTTGAGATCTCGACAAAAATCATTTTCAGTAAAGTGGTTTGAACATACATAGCCATAATTCACATTACAAAATTTAATCCACTTCTTTCTTATATCCATTTTTGGAAATCGGTGGAAAGAGATTTCGGTATTCGAAAATCTCATACTGCAATCTGCCACACAGCACTTTCTATTCACGGGTGTTTTACTTGACATTTTCTTAGTTTATGTGACAATTTCTAGCACAGCTATTCTTTTTTTTTATTTAGTTGTTCCGAAAATACAAACGACTTCACGAAATTTCGAACAAAACTATTCAAACATTTGACACTTGAAGTTGAACGAATCTCCGTCACGCGGCGCATATGTTGTGCATAGGAACATATTTCTAATGGCCTTCAATTAATAATCATTTTGCAGTTTCTTTGTTTGACTAATTGCACATCTCCGAAATAAAAGATTTTGATTGGTTGTGCAAAGTGTGCAAATTGACGTCACGCACAAACACTATCTTACGGTTTGTGTAACTACGTCTTCAGTACGGCCAACCTTGTAATATACGGACCTTGGGCTTGATCTAGTAGTAGGATATCTGTGGTGTTCACATTGGCTGAAATAGTCCGCCTAACTAGGACAGAAACTGTCAACATTAGGGCAAGGTGAGGAAGTGGGACTGCTGATAAGAAAATCCTCTTGAAAACTAAAATCTCGATTTTCAGAGTCCTGCTTGTCGTGCTCTGTAATTTGGCTCCCACACTGAATGTGTTCCATTGTTATTATTGTTTCGGTCATCTTCGAGGCAACATGATTTGGGAGCAATATAGTAGTAGCGATTCTTTAGAAAAGTTCCGTTTTCTAAATGTTTCACGACAGTCCGATTGTTCACAGCTACTGGTTTAAATGAGCCTGTTCACATTGGTTGAAATAGTCGGCCTAATTAGGACAGAAATTGTCAAAATCAAGGCAACGTGAGGGAGTGGGGCTGCTGATAGGAAAATCCTCCTCAAAACTAAAATCTCCGTTTTCAGAGTTCCGCCTGTCTGCTCTGATTGATTGCCTGACATATTGAATGTGTTCCATTGTTTTTATTGTTTCGGTCGTCTTCGATGCATCACGTCGCATTGCAAAAGGCAATCAAATATTCCTTACGATTCTTTAGAAATGTTCCGTTTCCCAAATGCTTCACGCCAGTCTGACAGTTCACAGCTACTGGCGTATTTAGTCTCAAGGTGAACACGAGCAATATTTCATCCGTCCTAGTTAGATGGATTATTTCAACCAATCTGAACATGGTCTTACAGTATATTGTGATCGTATATTGTATAGTTCGCAATTTCTTTTCAAACTTTTTTCAAAAACAGATTCAAATTTTCAAATCTCATATACTCGAAATAACAATTTTTGACTAAGTAGTAATTGGTTGTCACCACAGAAAAATGTAATAAAAAAATTTACAGATGAATTTGTATATTTCGAAAAATAAAAATGTAAACTAAGCCAAATAAAAAATATATCTTACCATTTACGGTGAGTAAAACTGCTGCCAATAATAATAAGATAAGTCCACATATTGCTGACATTTTATCCACGTTGTATTGAGCAGATAGAATTTTATACATATATTTTTGATTTCTCCTTTTCAACAAAATTCACCGGACGCATGTACACAATTTTGTTTAGCAGGCAAAATTAACCAACTTTATTGAAAATGATATAAAACAATTGAAGAAAGAAACGATCACAATTATTCTCCAAACTTTCGATATATATTATGATTTTATCAACTTTCCAGCATATTTATGATTTAAATTCTAAATACTGAATATAAAATCTTTTGTGCAAATGACAGGGTACTCTTTATAGGACATTCCGCACACACCTTACAAATTAAATTTTATTTAAACATTATATATTACGCGTTCCAAAATATTAGTAACATTTTATTGCCAATAATTTCTGTTTTATCTTGTCGTACTTTCGGTTAGGAGCGATGTTTGGCACAATAAAAAAAATGTGTTAACATAGTTTTCGCTAGTCAAGAGCACGTCATTTAATTGTCGTCATTCTAATCCTTTGTCTACGGGAGTATCAAAATATTTATCGTGTTTTTCGTTTTCCCGATGGCCAAATAGAGGATTTTGTGGACATCGAATAACTTGTCCCTGTTTGATGACTTTTTTTGAGGTCCTGCGTGAAGCATGAAATATGGCGACTGCAACGAATCGAAAATAGAAAACAATTGATCGAAGAATAAAACTCATGCAAATCCCACTTCTAGAAAACAAAAATATTTCTTTCTACCCGAAAATGATTATCCGAACTAGTCTCGATTTCCGCCATCAAAATTTCCAGTGTTTACGAAATCTTAAGATGGGGGTGGGTGAATCAACAATCACCAATTTTCTTAAATTACCAAGCGAAAATGAGAACCACAAAATCTAAATCGGAAATCACTATAAATAAATAAAACACTCTGTATACATCATTTTTTCTTTTTGAAGTTTATGAATTGTCCACTCAATAAAAACGAAATTTTTGACGCAGTCGCTTTTAAATTGCTATTATGCTTCCACTTTTCTACGAAACATTTTCATTTCTTTCTTGATTTATTTTTCATTTAAAATACATATATATCAAAATATTTTTTGTATTATTAAAACTTGACCTCAGTTTTTTTATATTCGTTTTGAACGATCAAAACGAATATATCCCAAAAGACAATGATTACAGTCGAATTGATGTGTTTCGTGTCTTGTTCTGTTTCCTCTAGAGTACCTGTATGAAACACGTCGATTTCACCCCTTCCTAGAGAAAGCTCAGAATTATCGTATTCTGTTATCCCGAATTTAAATTAAAAAAGGTTTTTTTTCGCAACAATGGCAAAAAGCTGACTTTTTTGAAATTCGAAATTTAATGTTTAACGTTTTTTTGAACTTTTAAATATAACGTTTGAATTTAACGTTAGTTTACATCGTTACCGGGATTTCATATGTTTTTTGATAATAAAATTGTCACTATTGGCCTATGTTACACCACGTCTTGATTAACCCTTTTTTATCCCAAGAAATATCTCACCGTAATGAGATTTTTTTGACAGTTGGGCCGAAAATCTCTTGAAATTTTAATTCTCAAGATGGCGTTGAAAAGAAAACACCTAGTCGCCGCTCTTGCAATTAATGCAATACGTGAAATTGAAAAGGCTGAAACAGAAGAGCAGACGAAAAGAAAAACCTCTTAATGTTATATATTCTCTTCCAAAGCCTTTTGTATCGTATTGTTTGTAAAAATTAGTTATTTTCGCAACTACTTGTCGGGTGAATTTAGATTCCGCCATCTTGAATTGGGAAATTCCAAGAAATTTTGCAATTGCAAGATTTCAAGAAATTTATCTCTGGGATTTTTTCTCGCCGTCAACTCGAGCTCTGATTGGTCAATCAAAAATCTCTGCGATGAAAAATCCCAAATCAAGACGCGGTGTTACACACGGCAACTTTAAACCGATACACGATACAAAAAGTTGTTCGTTTGTGCTACACGCGGAGACAAGTTGCCGGAAACTTCTGTATATTACACAGTGAGTGCTTCATGTGTGTGTGGAGTTGGACGAACTGTCAAATCGCAAAAAACTTTCACGAACCCGTTCTTTGTGATTTTGTGCTTGTGTACGTATTTTGTCGCCTTGATTCTACTTTGGCCTATGTTACACACGGCAACTTTCAGCGGCGACTTTTCTTAAGTATAGGCGAGAGAAGTGAGGGAAGCGGTAACTCCTCACTTCTCTCGCCTATACTTAAGAAAAGTAGCCGCTTAAAGTTGCCGTGTGTAACATAGGTCTTTCGGAACTAGTGACATTAGCCACCGCTTCCCTCAAGGCCCCCATCCACGAGATACATGTATGACATACATCGGTGTTTGTGCACGCCAATTGAGCAGAGGCAGCAGCAGAGACAGAAGTAGTAGCAGTGGCTTCCGTCCCACAATGAAATTTGAATTCTGACGAAAATAGCAGAAACCTGTCATGTACGTATTTATATCCGCGGCATGATATGTGGTATAATATTTTGTCGTTTTTTAAGTATTCAATTTATTTCTCCTCCATTTCAAGTATTACAAATATTTACTTCCGTCCATATATGCAAAAAGCAGGTGTCTGTCTCGTAGAGACGGCCAGAAAACGTGGATCCGCCTACAACGATCGCCAATAGATATTTAAGTAAGAAATTTTAGTGAAAAGGAAATTAAGGAAACAAATTTTTATTTAAAACATAACAAAAGCTATAATTGCCAATCTGGCAATTATTGAAAACCCGTATAGTGATTTAAGTGAACGGCGAACAGTTGTATCAAAATTCCAGTTTGAAGTCAAACTTTCTAATTAGATTTTTTAAAAATTTATTCCAATCGGATTTTGATGTATGGGAGTTTTGTGTAGAATCATATACTAAACAACTTTTGTTCTTGCACTTTTTTGATAAGATGCACAGTTTTTGAGATATTTGGTTTCACCATACGTGTATAATAATTTTATTTATAATTGGTTTATGATAAGAGAAGTATGAAATAAATATCATACATACAGTGTTCAAAACGCTCCCATTTCTAGTCTTGCGTTCAAATTAGTTATATATATAACGCCGAAGGTTTTACATAAATTTACTACTATTTCATCGATTCTACTACTATTTTTCGGCCGATTTACTACGATTTCGAAAATCAAAAGTCACAACCCTGAACAGAACTTTAATGCTGGGAGCGCAATATCGTTCTCTCACTAGTAAAATACATACTCATATGTGTGTGTGCATCATACCCAACAGCCATCGCTCGAGGCTTTCATTCATTTTTATGCGAGACCCACAAACCGCTATGAACAAGAAGCGAAAACTTAAACGTTCCTAAGAACGAGAGTCGGAAACCACAGCAAACGCTTTTGCCGTTAAGAGCGAAAAGAACGAAATAACATGACATTCAATACATCAGATTCAATACACACAAAGAAAGCATAAAAAGAGTATAAATGTGAAACCTGTACTACAAGCAGCAAACACAGCATAGCAGCGGCAGTAAAAATTTTGATTTTGATCTTTAAAAAAATAATTGAACATAGTTTAACATAACAAAATACCCTAAACAATGCTTTAATGTAGGCCGGATCTTATAACACAGTTTCTGTTCGGATGTCACCACAAATTATCGAGTATCATCGATTGCAAATTTGTTATCATGGCAGCAAGCCAATTTTCTAATTTGTACCCCCATAACCAAAATCCAAGACGTATCCACGTCAAAAATATCAACAACGATTTGTGAGGTTAAATTGAAAGCAGAAATTTAGAGATTAGAGCTAAAATGTGTTTCTGCTCCTGCCACTGCCTCTGCTGCTGCTTTATTGGAGCTCATCACATAAAGGAGGCCCTCCATTACCATGAATTTTCCCAACTGCAAAAAAATAGAGACACATTTATATGAAGATACCTTGGCGAGAAAGGGAGACAAGAATCAACTGCAAAAATTTGTCGGGAACTGCAAAAATAATTTCCCCTCTTTTTTATGGCGATTTTATGGTTACAGTTGACGGACTTCAACTTTTTTATAGGGATTTCTACTGCAATCACACATTGTCCCTGTAAGTGAACAGTGAGCACAGACACATCCAAAGCGTTATTAAAGCGTAGCTGTCATTGATCATGTAGTGGTTGAAAATTATACAGCTCTATAGCTTGATTGCTATCCCAATTTGAACATTATATCCATAGCAAAAGGTTTGATATGTTTGCTATAAATTTGTAAAACTGGAAGGGATAGTGTTTATACTTGTATTCAATCATTCCTATTTAAATCTATATGTCTATCTTCCTCTAGTTTTCTGCATTTTTTTGCAGTTACAAAAGTCATTGCAATGGAGATCCTCCTTAAGACGCTATGTGTTCTAAAGTTCTGCTTCTGCCTCTGCTGCTGCCTCCACCCAATTGGAGTTCTCGCTTTATATAGAGATTTACCGGAATTATGGAAAGTGAAAAGCGAAGCATATAAAAAGAAAATGCTGTACAGTAGAACACGCTTAAATGCACATGGAATTTCGCAGAATTTTATGTGCATTTATCCGTGTTTTGCATTTATACGTAGCACGGAAGCACGGATAAATGCACATTAATGTGCAATTATGCGAGTAAAAGATAAACATGCAACTTTAATATTCCTGTAATAAACATTTAAATTCAACAAAGCTACACAAAAACAAAGAACTTTTACGCAATTAATCTGAAGAATTTCCAAATAATAACAACGATGTTAATAGATTTATATTTCTCGATTTCTATACAACGCTTCTTAAGCTAAAGCAGGCAATAGACGCTCACGCATGCCCTACAACATTTCATGTTGTCACGCCAATTTGAGCGTGTGTAGTGCTGACGGACAACAAAAACTCGTGTTGGCGATCATGATCGCCAAATATCAAACTATCTTTGATTTTGTGGGTGTGGCTTTAGGTTGGCCAACATGATCGCAGGTGTATTGCTGTGTTGTAGGACATTCGTTCATTCTTGTGAAATTTTTGAACGAGTAACATCTGTTGAACTCAAAAAGATAATAAAACAATTAGAAGGGCAATAAAATAATAATAATGGCTTCTGTAAAAGACAATAAATTTTGGGAAGAATTTTTCGAAATGCTTCATCCTCATTTTCCAAATTCAAAATTCTCTATTAAGACCTTATCTCCTTGAAAAGTTGGAAACGAATGAAGACTGACAACATGATCGATACGTGTGTAGCAAAACCAACTTTTGGAGTGACAGCATGTTGTAGGGCAAGAGTGAGCATATATTTCCTACTTAATACAATACTGATCATCTTCTTCTCTTCTTCTTCCTCCTTATCTCTACTAGAGGACTTCTAATTATGATACTCAGTAGAGTGCTTGGAATTCTATAACAGTAGAGTGCTTGGAATTCTATAACAACTCGGCCAATCTGACACTAAATAGTCGGATCGACTATTACAAAATAAAGATTAGGAATACAATTTTTCAAATGATATTATAACAATTACAAACTACTTATACTATAGTACAGTGGCGTGCGGTGCAAATCACATAAGGGTGCGCAGACTTGTCTAAACTTTGTACACCAAATCGATTCTGCGTTCTGATTTTGCAAAATCGTCAATTACATTGTCATAGAAGGAACCGGAAACTTTTAGTGTGGACAACAAAGAGCTTTCGATGGATATCAATGACAAGGCAGAAAGTCTTTCTTGACCCATTGTATTTCTTATATAAGATTTAATTCTTTTTAGAGCTGAAAATGTCCGCTCTACCCCAGCTGTCGCACATGGAATGGTTAATATTAAATTTATTAATTTTTTGGTTTCCGTTAAGACATCAGTCAATCCACATTCTTCGATGTGACTAAGAAGCTCCAAACAATTTTTCCTTTAAATCAGACGTGGGCAAGAGAAAATAAAAACGGGCCAAACATATACCAACAAGCCAAAATATACTTCAGAAAATCGAGTACACTGCGAGAAAATGTCTTTAAACTGACTACAAACGAACCTTTTTTTATTGCTTTCGAATTACATGAATTAGTTTTCTGCTCTGGTATAACATTAGCAGTGCATGTAGTTTTCTTTAGAAAGTCTTCTTTTAATTTTGCAAAAATCAATTTTCTGCTTTCACCATCAAAATCAAAATCGCTTTTGTGCTTGGCTACTTATTTTTTGATGTGGGAAAGCTTAAGAAAACAAACCAAGCACTGTACCAAGCAGGGATTTCTACAAAAACAATATCCTCCTCCCATTGATCTTTAAAGTTTCTATTATTATAGAAACGCTTCATATTTGTTTCAGTGTATATGCGCAAATAACAAGCAACACCACCTACTGAGTGGAGTGCCTGATGGCGAATGACATGAAAACAGCTCAGACCGACCGATGGCTGTGATGTGTTTTCGCTCATCGCTGTGAAAGTAGAGAGTTACAAGCACTGTGTAAGCATGATACTAAATTTGTCCCAGTTGCAATTGTATTTAGCCCAGTTGCAATTGTATTATTTCGGTTTTCTCAAACTGGGCCAAATGGGCCAAAAAGACCACACTTTGCCCATGGCGGCTTTAAATGTTTCTGATGTATAGACGACAGTGAGTTCGTTAGTCAGTTTAACAAAATCGAAAAATTTTCCATAACTATTTCTAAGAGAATTTAAAGAGTCCTCCGGAAAATGTTGAGCGTACTTGGCAAATCTTTGTGTATTGACCAATTCAAGAAATCTGGTTTCGGGGAGATATTTGAAACAAAAAAAATGCATGAAACAAGAAAAATGCATGGCCAACAAAATAATCTTTTACTCTCAGCACATGCCGTTAACCAATTAAATTTAGAATAATTTTCTACCTTGAAATGTCGCTCACAAATTTTCCCTTTAACAGTACTTTTCTGAGTCAAATCAATTTTAGGAATAGGACGACTTTTCTTGATAAAAATATTTTTATCTTCTAAATTTAGCCTTGAGAAAGGCTGTTTTAATAATAAGCATACGTCACAGGTATGAATACTCATATTTTCCAAAGAAAATCAACACGCAAATCGCAAATTCAGTGATTATCCAACAAAGTCTAACCAAAGAATAAGCTTCCACCAAAAAATTCATTCGAAAAACGGCTTCCCATTTTTTACATATCATTCCCATTCAAGTTACGGCAGTTTATTCATTGAAATCGACGGATCGTGCGCATTTAAATCGCTGCGCCTGAAACATGAATGATACGCGAACAAAACCACTTTCTGTGCGTAAAAAAATTCATTGAAACATGCGTTGATGTGCGATAGCTTCTCATGTAGAGTCGAGCGCAGCAACTCTACAGCGCTTATGAAGAAAAATCGAATGCTATGCCTGGTGCTAAGTTCCCCCTTTACGAAACTTTTACTTGTGCGTCTCGTCCAAGTATTCGAATTTGTTTTTCTTCTTTCATTTTGGTTCTTTGGAGGCGCATTCATTTACTGCGCGAGAAGCATATTGAATATGAAGATAGTTCGTACAAAAATTTCAAATTATTTTATTTTATTCGTTCAAATTATTTTATTTGATTCGTTCAATTATTTTATTTGATTCGTTCAATTGTTTTATTTGAACGAATTTGTCAGGGTGCGCTCTGCGCCATCTGCACCTTAGACCGCACGCCACTGCTATAGTAATGCTTATAAAATAATATGGTGGCTTTGCTGTCAATATAAATCCTTCCTTGCAGTCTAAGTGATTGGTACTGTAATCAACAGGATAAGGGGGGAGGCGACCAATTCTGCTCACCGTCAGCCGTAATCCACAACCGGAGATGCCTAGCTTCTACAACCCCGTCATATGGTATCTGAGTAACCTGGCACCCATCGACATCTCTCAGTACGTACCTATCATGCGGAAGGACTTTGTGGATAACATAGGGGCCACGGAACCGAGGAATAAACTTTTTATTAGTGCCAGCCGAAGTGTCCACGTTCCTGGTGACGACATAATCTCCTAAATAATATTCTTTCGCTGGCTTACAATGTTCCTCAACCCATTTTTGACTATAAGCTTGGGATTTCTCAATATTAGTAAGGGCATTTGAACGAATGGATTCCAAATTACGTGCAGAAGGGTTCTGGTCCCGGTCACACAAGTATTCAGTTAGGTGGTCAATACATGGGCCTCTTTGGTCTGTTCCAAATAATAACTGACTGGGAGTAGTTCCAGTGGTGGAGTGCGGAGTGTTGTTAATAGCGTATTCAACTGTGGCAAGACGTTTAGTCCAGTCGGAATGTTGAAGGGGTTGAGTAACTTTACCCAGCATGTTCTTAAGGACCCTGTTGACTCGCTCAACCTGTCCATTGGCTTGAGGGGAAGCTACGGCAACTTTGACATGGTCAATGTTGTTTTTTTCAAGAAAGGTTTTGAACTCTGAGGAAGCAAAACACGTGCCTCTGTCCGAAATAATGCGTCTAGGCCTACTGTAATAGCCAAAGTACTTGTCCAATGCAAAGCATACCTCTTTGGTGCTCGTAGAGTTGGTAGGATAAACTTTGACATACTTGGTGAAGGAATCAATTACTACCAAAATGTGTTTTCGTTTTGATCGAAGCGATGGCAATGGACCAAAATGGTCAATATGAATGGTGTCGAATGGTAAAGGTTGCTTGGGTATACTGTAGAGTGATCTTTCTGTGGATTTACAGGGAGCCGAATACATAATGCACCGAAGGCAATTCTTTATGTACTCATCTACCTTGCTTTTCATACCTGGAAACCAATAGTGCTTACGAATCGTTTCATAACTTTTAGTGGAGCCTAAGTGACCGATTTTTTCATGTATGTGTCGTATTAAATTAATTTCCATCTCCTTGGGGACATAGAAAAGGAGATTCCCCAAATTGTTTGTTCTGAATACAAGTCCATCGTGCATTTCATACGGAGGAAGCTCCCCTTCTTCAAGGGACTTTCGCAGTTTGACTAAAGTGGGATCTCGGCCCTGTGTGGCTCTTAACTGAAATTCGACATCTACTGAGTCAATTGCTGTTACCCAAAGACATCGGCTTAGCGCGTCGACATGTCCCATGCGATCACCAGCACGATGCTGAACTTGATACTCAAAATTCTCGAGTTCCAGGGACCAACGAGCTATTTTAGGATTAATGTCCTTTTTCCCCAATGTCATGGCCAAAGAGTTACAGTCGGTAATAATCGTAAATGGAATTTCTTCCAAATAAACACGAAATCTGCGTAGAGCGTAGATGATAGCTAGGGTTTCGAGCTCAAAGCTATGGTAATTCTCTTCAGCAGGGGATGTGGTTTTTGAAAAATAGGCCACTGGGTGAAATTTCTTATCTTCTTATCGCTGGAGAAGAGAAGCACCAAAGCCGGACTTGCTAGCGTCGCAATGCAATTCAGTTTCTCTAGTTGGGTCATAAATACTGAGCACAGGAGGAGATGTTAGTTCTCTCTTAAGGGTTTCATAAGCATTAATACAATCCTGATTGAATTCAAATTTTGCGTCTTTCTTAAGCAGTTTTTGAAGTGGCTTAGCTTTTCTGGAAAATCCCATAATAAATTTTCTAAAATATGAACATAAGCCAACAAATGAATGGAGTTCTTTCTGGTTTTTTGGTATCGGATAATTATGGATAGCTTTGGTATGCTGGTTACTGGGCCGAATACCCTCAGGTGAAACATCATAACCTAAATACTCAATGTTTGAATAGACAAATCTGCATTTTGACAATTGGAGCTCAAGGCCGTTTGAGGCAATGCACTGAAGAATATCCCGTAGCAACTTTAAATGTTCAGACATTGTTTCACTGGCGATAAGGATATCATCCATATAGACCATGACTCTGCCATCGTCGATAAATTTTCTCAAAACGGAGGTGATAAAACGCTGGAAGGCAGAAGGCGCGTTCTTCAAACCAAATGGTACTCGGAGGAATTCAAATTGTCCTTCAGGGGTTACAAAAGAAGTGTATTTGGTAGAGCTCTCCTCTAAGCGCACCTGGTGGAATCCACTCTTGAGGTCGAGCAATGTAAAAATTTGTTTATTACGCAGATATTCAAGACAGTCTTCAATTAAAGGAAGGGGATAATTTTCTCTAACTGTTATTTTATTAAGAGTTCTATAGTCTACACACATGCGAGTATCTCCGTTCTTTTTTTTCACTAGAACAATAGGAGAAGCATACGGGGAATTACTGGGTTTTATGTATGCCTTTTCTAGCAAGTCTTTAGTAACGCTTCGTACTTTTTGTTTTTCAGCAAATGACAACCGACGGGGTGATCTGAAAAACGGAACGTCAGTTGTTAAGTTAATAGACATTTTAAAATTAGGCGGATTAACAAGGGAGCGATCAAAATCCAGATAACACTCATTTACCAGAGACCGAAGACCGCAAACAGAATCAAGTCCGATGCGGGGATTAATGTCCAGTTCCTGAGGGTCTACAGCGGAACAGAAAGGGAAAATGGAAAACTCCTGAAGGCTGTCATAAGCGTCACACGAGACTGTTATATCGGAATCACTCACAAGGCTACTATCGGATTCATTGTGAAATTCGTTGGTAATTAACGAGCATGAGCTTAGGTTAACGGCAACAGAAGCCGGGAGGGCATCAGGAACAGAGCCACAGACAGGATCGGCACGTAAGGTGGAAGCACCATCAAGTTCGGAAACGGAAGCAGAATCGGAAGCGCTTAGAACCAAATCGTGATTGTTAACAAAAAAATCATTTGTTTGATTGAGACAATTTAATTTACCAGTAGCTGGATTAATCTTACAACACCTTGACTGAAGGGCACTAGACTTACAATTCATATATAATTCAATTTCAAGTTTCTTCAATATATCACGTCCGAGTAAGGCTGCAGAAGGCAGGACTCCATCTGGGACAACAATCATGGAAATTAACTTAACTTTATCATAAATTTTTAGGTAGCAATAAATCTTACCATAGGAGTAAATTGGTTTCTTTCCAATTCCGTAATATCCACTGTCAGTCAAAATGTCGCAAGAAAAATCAATTGGTATTACAGATTTACTGATGAAGCTGGTCGGACTGCCGGTGTCCAAAAGGGAAGAAATTGGTTTAAACAAAGTGCATCGGCCAGGATTTAACAAGAAAGCAAAACTCACCATACACATGGCGTTTAATGCCTGCGCTACTTCTTCGTGGTCATCATCATCTGGGTTGTCTGAGGTTGAAATTGTACCGGAAACTGAAGTTGCTGCTGGCTGCTGATTTCTCCTAGGGCAGGTCTGAAGTTGGTGGTGTATGTCTCCGCAACGGAAACAAGATCCCGGAACTCGCTTGGCGGCCTGACAATCCTTGGCCAGATGGCCGAATCGGGAACAGTTGAAACATCTAGTAGCTTCCTTTAAGCTTTGCGGGTCGCCTGTTTTGGTGTTGCCAGGGCCAGTACGAATAGGGGGACCCGCTCTGACTGAAGGGCCCGGCAAAGCAACAGACTGGCTTCCAGTAGTAGTTCGCCTTGCTGCGGAAGACAATGACTCGTAAATCCTCACTCTGTCCAGCAATCCGTCCATAGTGGTTGCCCCTGCTAGAATGGCGATATGGGCAGAAGTGTCCCTTAGTCCGGCGATGATCAGATGAACCAAATCGATCTCCTTTACATCACCATGCTGAGCAAATTCGGACATAGCAATGATGTATTTATCAATTGTCTCGTCTCGTCTCCTAAATCGCTGACGCAGTCGATCATAAACCTCAAAGTGGCTCAACTGCCGATCAAACCTTTTGACAAGTATAGATTTAAGCTCAGGCCACGTGGCAGCCCTTATTGTGCACAAATAGATCTTAGCTGTGCCTTTGATAAGGCGTCTCGCGCATCTGTATTTGTCACAGTCATCCGCCCGTAACGACTCCATCACATCCTCAAAATCTGTTACCCACTTAGCAATTACATAGTCATTATCACCAGTAAAGGGCAGCACTGCATTTTCAACATCGGAGAAATCAATCCGCCGGCGCCGTCCCAGGGCGCCCCCTTGCGCTTCCTCCAGTTGGGCCACGGTTTGGCGTAGTCTTAATAATTTCTCTCTGGTATTGAGTTCATCAATCTCCCTTTGCATCTTCTCCATATCTCCGGCAGAACTCGTGATTTCCGTCTCCTGACTTGGTTGGGCCGAGGGCAAAGTCCCCGTCCCATCAAACTCGTCATCCGGCGGTAGCTCCTGTGAATGGGCTTCCCTTATGTTGGAAATTACCTCTTTTTCGGACATGATTCGAAGCTCTTCCGTTTGAATATCGTCCGACACTTGCAATCCCCATTTTCCAAGCTGGTCCAACATTTGATTTCTGCTGCAATTCGACATCCTGGATATTTTCGCTGAAATTATTTGCCGTTCTATTTCTGTACCCCACACCTGAAGTTTTTACGCAATTAATCTGAAGAATTTCCAAATAATAACAACGATGTTAATAGATTTATATTTCTCGATCTCTATACAATGCTTCTTAAGCTAATACAATACTGATCATCTTCTTCTCTTCCCAGTGAAAAAGCTGTCTTTAAAGACATGACTTGTAGATGGTCTTCAACGAGAAGTACATACGAAAATCAATATGTTAGAAGGAAACATAAAACAAATCGGGGCAACGACGTGAAAACATCTAGCGGTAGGCATATAAAACTCTGGCAACGTGTTTTGACTGTGAAAGTAGCTGTCAGAAAAGAATTTCGTTCCGCCCGAGATTTTTTAATTCTGGCTCTTTTATTCAGTGTTTGGTGTTTCTCGTTTTATTTATCTAAATTATTAAAGACGTTTTGTATTAAGTTTTTGTAAATATATTTGGTGACATTTGATTTTTTTCTATTATGGAAAATTTGTCAAAAAGGCAACAAAAACGAATTATTTCTGCTTTTGCCGCTAATCTTAGGAGAAAATGAAAGCTTTTTTTTATTGAAGACCCAGACTTTGCAGAGCTTGAAGACGATGACGAGGATATTCAGTCTACAATATCTGATGAAATGGAGCTCTTGAAGTTAAAATGAGGTCGCTGTGTGGGCGCGCGAGAAAAAACCCCATCAGCGCCATCTGTTTTCCGGATTTAGTACTAATGAAGACATACTTTCAGACATGTCTTTAAGATAGACATAGACATGCTCTGTGCGTTGGTCTTGCGAGTGTCTTTACTTTGTCTTCAAGACTGGTATTGAAGACGTCTTTAAAGACGTCTTGAAGACACCTTTCACTGGGTTCTTCTTCCTCCTTATCTCTACTAGAGGACTTCTAATTATGATACTCAGTAGAGTGCTTGGAATTCTATAACAGTAGAGTGCTTGGAATTCTATAACAGAACCTAATTAAGAATTCATTTTATCAAATAAAAATAACAATAATCACTTTTTTTTGTGTAATTACATTTCATTTTTGCACATGTGCATTTAAGCGTGTAAAATCTCATATAATTTATACTTTTGCGGATGTGAAAATGGTTGCATTTAAGCAAGTATTGCAATTAAGCGTGTTTCATTTATCCGTGTATATTTATATGAAAAATGCTTAAAAATCCTCCATGCACAAATTTTGCGTGCAATTACACGAGTTTTGCATTTACGCGTGTTGCATTTAAGCGCGTTCTACTGTATACGAAAAATTATTGCAAAAATTCAAAGAAATTGAATCGAACTTAGATCGGGAAATGGTCCGCAGAAAAATAAATAGCATTCGCTGCAGCTACAGACGGGAGCTGAAAAAAGTGGGAACCTGCAAAAAATTCGGAGCAGGCGTTGATGACATTTACACGCCGTCCCTATGGTATTACGATCTTCTCGATTTTTTGCGTTTCTCGATTTTTTGAGCGATGTGAAAAGCGCTGTCGTTTCGCGAGCCAATATTTTACTCCGTTTTCGCATTTTTGTTTTTCTTTTAGGGCTTTTTGGTGGATCTCCATTACTGAAGCATTCGACGTGTGCAAAAATATAGAGACACACTTACGTAAAAAGGCCTTCGTAAAAAAGAGAGAAAACAACGTGTGCAAAAAAAATGCAATACGTCGCCAGATGTCGCATTAGTAGTTTTTTTTATAGGATGCACACGTCGCCAGATGTCGCGGTTGTAGATGAAGTTGAACGACTTTAACTTTTCCTATAAAGATCGTGTGCAATTATAAAATTAAACTCACACATTCTCCGTAAACAAATAGTGAGGTCCAATACATTTAAGTTGTGTTTTGACATTTCTTGTTTGACTGCTGTAAAATTACGCATAGTGGTTCGCGAATCACTACTTGCTTTTCAATTAATGGCCCAACCATTTGGAGAAGCTCTTCAAATTGTGTGGCCGTCATTCGCAAATATTTGCAGAAGAAACTCGGATCGCGTATACAACGTAATGCTCCAAAAACGCTCACAAATGCCCCATTTATGTTCCAATCGTTGTAATATTCATGAACCCAGAACTTTCTCTTTTTTTACGACACGGTCTTCATTGTCACTGTCACTTGTGCTATCTTCATCGAAAATTATATCGATTAGTAATTTCTTGCTATCCGAATCCATTTTATTACAATATTTAAAGACGATGTCAACTGTCACACGGTTGGGAGATCTTTTTGAAGTCTAGCTAATGTTTGAAAGTTGAGTGTTGTGGTCATGGAATAAAGTTCAAATTCCTATGACGTATATCCTATAAAACTACCTATAAAAACATCGCGTTCGTCTTCTGTCTTTCCCACTGACAATTACAGAGATTTGTCTCTTTCTATTTATATGCAATTTTTTGCACACGTCGAATGCTTCAGTAATGGAGATCCACTATTTGTAAGCATTTAAAAATTATGTGTCACAGTATTCACAATAAGTCACAAAATATTATTACGGAAAACGCAACATACTCAATGATGGCCTTTGACAAACTAATGTATGCACAGTGGATGGGATATTTGTATGCAAAAATTGGTATGCGCAAACAAACAATGTATGTCATACACAGGGTTCCCACCCCAAAAGTGAAAAGCGGAGTGTTACTGATCGAAAAATAGTAGTGTCAGAGAGATTTCAGTAGTGTCAACTTTTTTAACAGTCATTTAGAGTTTTATTGAAACAACACATTTTGAATGTTACCGTCTAATGTTTTATTGCATACCATATCAGTACATTTTTATATTAGTACAAAAATCAATTTCTTTTAATTAAAATTAAAGGAACACGGCAAAAAATCCGGGAGTATTTTTCAATCCAAAAATTATATTGACGAAATCTTAATACATATTTTGGATTGGAATTTAATACATGCGAATTTTTGAAAATATTTTAGCCTTTTTTGCAGTCATATTTGAACAGATTTTTATTATGTATCGAACTTAAGTACTTTTAACATTAATGTCTACAATTTAATCAAAATTTTAGACTTTAATACTGAATTAAACCAAAAATAAATTTATAAAAATTTCCAATCCATATTATTGGATTAGAATTTTCCATTGGATTACATATAGGTCCAGCGTAATCCAGTTTTGATTGGAATTTACTCCAAGATTTTTGACCGTGAAGGAATTAAGTATTATATGTCCCTTTTGTTCAAGGATTGAGTGCGTTTAGTCAGTCACTTTTTCATAGGGAATGCCTAAAGTACTTAAATATTTTACATAAAGAGTCTGAATGATTATAAATTACATATTTTTTAATTTTCTCCAGATAAATGAACTTTTCAAATCTAGAAATTAACTTTCTTTGTAGCACGTTTTTTATAGGGCGAAAAAGGTAGTGTTTTGAGTTTTTCAGTAGTGTAAGTAGTGTTAGGTCAAATTATGTCGAAATAGTAGTGTAAAACTACGATAGTAGTGTAAACGGGATCCCTGGTCATACATGTATCTCGTGGATGGGGACCTTCACTTCTCACGTCTGTACTTAAGAAAAGTCGCCGCTTAAAGTTTCGCCGTGTAAAGCGGCCCCTACACGTTCAATCTTGCAGTCAATCATGCTGTGACCAGTGTTGCCGAAAGTTCAAGAGCAAAATTCCCTATGTGTAGGTACAACACGTATGATTTTGCCCTACTTGGAGAGTCATTTTTCCCTACATTTGTTGTGGAGTAAAAGCCCACTTAAACAAAATTCCATTTTTGATATTCTGTGAAATATCAATTCCACACTTGTGTAAACAATTAATTCCGGGCAAGTGTTCATCGTATCAGATGACACACTGAGTCACACAAAGCGCTTCAATCAATTTCGCCAATTCGGCAATTCAAGACCACCGCGAATGATTGATAAGAAAATATCGATCAGCGCGTGGGCGGTTTGAATATCGGCAGCCACCGAAGCATGCGTGGAGTCGGCAGTAGTCAGTCAGATCTAATCGAGTTGATTAAAAACGGTGATCAAGAGAAGTCGCGATGAAGATTTCAACCAGTTCGGATCGTTTTGGATAAAAGCGATCCGAACTGGTAAATATTTGAAAAGTTGAGAAACAAAAGTTACTTAAAAAGTTTAGAAACAGAAGTTATTTGAACAATTAAGAATCAAAAGTTAATAAAAAAGTTAAGAAATAAAAGTTACTTAAAAAGTTAAGAAACAAAAGTTATTGAATTTAAATAAATAAAGTAGTTGAGTGACTTTTCGTACGGTTAAAACGTTTTTGTTAAAAGTAGAAGTAACAGTAAAATACTTAATAAGTTGAATTTATTGTACTCAACCTTTTTTGTGTGTAAACTTTAAGTTCCACATGTCAAGTGAATATAATAAAATAAACGTGTATATTAACAAGACCGAATCAGTAAATTATTAATACCAAATCGTACTCCCAAATAATCCCAAAACACAAAATACGTGAGAAGTAAATAGTTATAGCAGTATCAACACTCTACAACAAAAACACAATACAACACATTTTTCCCTAAAGCAAAAACGATGAAATTTAAATGTTGGAATAGGAATGTAGTATATATTAGAGAGCCTATAACCTAGAGAGTGGCCATGGGGACATCTAAAAATGGCCAACGAGCTGAAAAACGAGCGCGAAAAACTTTAAAAATTTGATTCATTGTTATAAATAGCATGTTTGAGGTATCAAAAAAATTTTGAAACTCATAGTTGTTTTGATAAATTGATAATATCTTTACAGACTGTTCTAATCTGGAGAAAAAGCTGTTCTAACTGACCTAATAGACTGTTCTAATTGGAGTTAATAGACTGTCCTACTCAGTAGCACAGTCTATTAAGGTAGCAAGGCCACTCTCTAGGTTAAAGGCTCTCTAGTATATATAATATAGATATATAATATAAAATTAAAAAAACATATTTAAAAAAAAATAGTTATATATTTTGAAAAAAAAAATATAACGATAACAAAAATAATTCATTGTATAACAAAAAATAAATAAAGAGATAATAATTCTGATTCTTATTTATAAGCAAATGATTAAATAAACATAACAAAAGCTATAATTGCCAATCTGGCAATTATTGAAAACCTGTATGGTGATTTAAGTGAACGGCGAACAGTTATATCAAAATTCCAATTTGAAGTCAACTTTTCAATAAGATTTTTTTAAATGTATTCCAATCGGATTTTGATGTATGGGAGTTTGAAGTAGAATCATATCCTAAATAATTTTTGTTCTTTTGAGATATTTGCAAAAAAACGTTTTCGTTCGTATGGGGGGTAACCCCCCTAATGGTCCATTGTTTCCCATTAACGAACTCTAGCTCAACCCGTGCGCCCGCAAGTCTCTAGCTAAATCCATGCGCCCGCAATCGGCGCCACAGACGGACGGACGGACGAACATGCAAAATTCAATTTTTTTTTATCATTCTAAACACACTGGTGTAATTCATTTTTATGTGTGATGACGGGATCTGGGCGTTACAAACGGTAAGGCAAATTTAATATACCCTTTGGTTTCACCATACGGGTATAAAAAATTGAATTTTGCATGAATTTTGAATATCTCAATCTTATCAACAAATCTTATCAAAAAAGTGCAAGAACAAAAGTTATTTAGGTTATTTAGGAAAGTTATTTAGGATATGATTCTACATCAAACTCCCATACATCAAAATCCGATTGGAATAACTTTTAAAAAATTTTATTGAAAAGTTAGACTACAAAGTGGAATTTTGATACAACTGTACGCCGTTCACTTAAACTTCGAAGAATCCCATATCACCATACGGGTTTTCAATAATTGCCAGATTAGCAGTTATAGCTTTTGTTATGTTTTTTTGTAAATATTGGAATTTCCCTACAAATAGATGAATTTTGAGAAAACTTCCCTACGCTTATATTTAAGTTAAATTTCCCTACTGTAGGGAAAAATCCCTACGTTCGGCAACACTGGCTGTGACAGCCTTTGAACATCTATGGTGATGCTGTAATTAGGGATGCAACATCATTCTTAAAACCTCGACATATCGAAAATCGATGTTTTTTTCGAAAATCGAGGCGACATCGATGTCAAAAAACATCGTCCTGAAAACATCGATACCTCGGTGTTTTTCCGATGTTTTGAAAAAGTTAAATTTGATAAATAATTTAGCTACCTGGCGGATGCTCTACTGTGGGTGGAGTGCACCCATGTAGAATTAACACGGTTTTTATTCTTCTTATACGTTGAACCACCAAAAACCTGTCAGTTTTCGAGTTATTCGAAAAAAACTAATTTTTTTGAAGTACCGGCATATCTTCATAACGGAGTTCTAGTAAAACACATAAATGTAGCAAATTTTATTGTCTCCAAGTTTTGTAATACATAAGACTACTGGAAAATGGTTAGTTTCGGAATAAATCGCAAAAAACGAAATCGTAGTTTTTAAAAAGCCGCCGTTTTGGTTACTTCCCGTTAACGGATTTCCACACCAGGACCAAATTTATCTGTAAAATTTCATGGCTAGCTCTGGTATTTTTTGCGAAATCTTGTAGAAAGATGAAACCGATAATTGATACTAGAGAGCCTTTAACTTAGAGAGTGGCCATGCTACCTAAATAGACTGTGCTACTCGAATTTCCCGAATGGACAGTCCAGGACAGTCTATTAACTCCAATTAGAACATTCTATTAGGTCAGTTAGAACAGCTTTTTCTCCAGATTAGAACAGTCCGCAAACAATTTTTCAATTTATCATGCTATTTTTACATATATTAACCATCTTCAGTTATTTTGGCAATTATTTATAACAATGAATCAAATTTTTAAAGTTTTTCGCGCTCGTTTTTCAGCTCGGCGGCCATCTTTAGATTTCCCATGGCCACTCTCTAGGTTATAGGCTCTCTAATTGATACCAAAGAAAATTTAAACAAATCTTTAAGTAGAGTGGCTATATTAAATCTATCTAAAGCGAAAATTCCAACTGGGCAGAGGCAGCAGCAGAGGCAGAAGCAGAACTTTAGAACACATAGCGTCTTATGTGATGAGCTCCAATAAAGCAGTAGCAGAGGCAGCGGCAGAAGCAGAAACACATTTTAGCTTTAATCTATAAATTTCTGCTTTCAATTTAACCTCACAAATCGTTGTTGATATTTTTGCATATATGGACGGAAGTAAATATTTGTAATACTTGAAATGGAGGAGAAATAAATTGAATACTTAAAAACGAAAAAATATTATACCACATATCATGCCGCGGATATAAATACGTACAACATTATGACAGGTTTCTGCTATTTTCGTCAGAATTCAAATTTCATTGTGGGACAGAAAGCAGATTCTGCTTCTGCCACTGCTACTGCTTCTGCCTCTGCTGCTGCCTCTGCCCAATTGGAGTTCTCGCTTACACCGCGTCTTGATTTGGAATTTTTCATCGCAGAGATTTTTGATTGACCAATCAGAGCTCGAGTTGACGGCGAGAAAAAATCCCAGCCATAAATTTCTTGAAATCTTGCAATTGCAAAATTTCTTGGAATTTCTCAATTCAATATGGCGGAATCCAAATTCTCCCGACAAGTATTTGCGAAAATAACTAATTTTTACAAACAATACGATACAAAAAGCTTTGGAAGAGAATATATAACATTAAGAGGTCTTTCTTTTCGTCTGTTCTTCTGTTTCAGCCTTTTCAATTTCACGTATTGCATTAATTGCGAGAGCGGCGACTATGTGTTTTCTTTTCATCGGCATTTTGAGTACTAAATTTCAAGAGATTTTCGGCCCAGCTGTCAAAAAAATCTCATTGCGGTGAGATTTTTCTCGGGATGAAAAATTGTTAATCAAGACGCGGTGTTAGAAACTAGACCCTCTGACCATGTTTACACACAGATTGGGAATGAACATGAGACTGAACGAAAATGTCGAAATGATGATAAAGACCATGTTTACTAGGGTGTTTCATTTTTCCAAAGATGTGATTTTCATATGACTTTGCTTACGCCCCGAGTCTCAGTGATGAAATATATATATATGCCAAATTTTAAGAAGATTGGATAATATTTAGGGGTTGCACACTTTGATCACTTTTCGTCAAATTACCTAGTCTAGCCATAAATACTGACACAAGGAAAAATTGATGCCAAATGAGAACGCATTGGTATTTTTCAAAACTTTTTTTTTATATTTATTGGGCCACACAACAGCCACAAATCATAGAACACATTATTCGAAAATACCGCCATTTGATTTAATACCACGCCTTTAACGATGGAGCCAACAGGGCTGCAAAATACGCGCTCGATCTATTTGAAAGTTGTCCAAAGCGGTTTGATTCCTGCTGCATGGATTCAATGTTAGCGAGTGTTTTTTAGCACACCATATTCTCTAAAGTAGATCATAGTTTATAGTCCAACACGTTGAGTTATTCAACTCTTCGCTTCTAATGAAATCATAAATTTGATTTTGAAGCATTTTTTGTGGTCATTTGGCTTTTGGAGCCAGAAATGAATCCTCTGGAAAATTCCAGTCCCCATTTTTGAATAAGTTTTCGTTTACATGCCTAACTATACATTTTAAACAGTTTCTTGAGCAAATTTGGCTGCCGTTTGCGCTTCTTTTTCACAAAAAAGGCTCAAAAACAATTTTCATGACTTCATGCCTCCAAAAGTCCGCCCTCGGAAGTTCAGACCTTAAGTCGTTGAACTATAGACCCGTTGGACTGTAGTGAGCATGATTTGCCAAAAAGACACCAAAATATTGAGTCCATGAAGAAGGATTTCAACAAAAACATTGGACAACTTTCAAATAGATCGAGCGCGTATTTTGCAGCCCTGTTGGCTCCATCGTTAAAGGCGTGGTGTTAAATCAAATGGCGGTATTTTCGAATAATGTGTTCTATGATTTGTGGCTGTTGTGTGGCCCAATAAATATAAAAAAAAAGTTTTGAAAAATACCAATACGTTCTCATTTGGCATCAATTTTCCCTTGTGTCAGTATTTATGGCTAGACTAGGTAGTTTGACGAAAAGTGATCAAAGTGTGCAACCCCTAAATATTATCCAATCTTCTTAAAATTTGGCATATAAATATTTTTCATCACTGAGACTCGGGGCGTAAGCAAAGTCTGCAAAAATTTTAGATTTTATTTTTTGCCTAATAAAATGAAACACCCTAATGTTTACACACAGCTTAAGCCTGAGTTACATTGCGACGACAAGGCGACACGAGACGTCGACGAGAGTCGCGCGACATTGTCGTTATCGTCATCCAAGTTACATTACCAGAGGTGCGAGCACGCGACAAACAATCCCATAACCTAACAATTTTTTTTTAAAGTAAAGGACGAGAGTGCAGAAAGTAAAGAAAATATTATTATATGCATTATAAAAACAATTTAATTTAAATTTTTAATTTTTTCCAATTCATGTTCAAAGAATTTATATTGTTTCTTGTCAAAATCTGGTGCCTCTTGACCACTTGCTCCCTTGATTTTTTTATGCTTCTTTGGAATTGGTCTCTTAGTGACTTCCATGCCATTTTACAAGTTTTGTCTAAATTCAAACCATTATAAAACCAAAATTTATTAAATTTATTAATAACATTACCGTCAGAATTTATTTGCTTCGCAATTTCAAGCCACACACCATCTCTCCACTTGTTGTTTTTATAGAGTTTGCTTCGTTTATCAAATATTTCGGGTTTATTTTTCACTAAATTAATTATTTTGTCCAATTGCTCGCTCGATAATTTCTGCTTTTGATAAAATTGCCAATTTTTCACCAAAAGAGAGCAACTCAAACACAATTAACCTAACCAAACATTTCAACTGTCATCACATGTCGTCGCGACAAAAGTTCAATTTTTCGAACTTTTGTGGCGTTGTCGTGTCGCTGTCGTCGCAATGTAATCAATTCAATACAAAAGCATACATTGAAAATTACTTTGACAACTCCGACGAGTCTCGTCGACGTCTCGTGTCGCCTTGTCGTCGCAATGTAACTCAGGCTTTAAGCATGAAGATGGGACTGAATCAAAAATGTTGCTCGTGTTTACACACAGATTGGAACTGAACGCTACTCTGTTTGCCAGGAAACAATTGGAAACGAAACGTAATTGAATTTTTTCATTGAATAGTTAAAGGAAAATTATTTTCAATTAATATTCGTCAGAATAAACTAAAAAAAATTTGAAATAGATAATAAAAAGTTTCTAGCAGCAGCAAGCATGCTTTATGTTAGAGTTTATTCCATGTAGACATTTTTGCTTGCGAGATCCGAATTCTTTCACCACTGGAACCAGTGTTGCCGGAGACCTCAAGCCCAAAATCGCTGAAAAGAAGAAAAAAAGTCTCAAAAGTCTCCGAAATTATAGACAAAAATCGCTAGTTTTGACTTTTTTTTAATGCATATTTAAACATATCTTGTTTTCAAGTCGGTTTTATTCTTTGTTTTTAACAATAATAAAATATAATAATAAAAAAAACAACTTTCTCTTCTTAAAAAACACACTGCACCTGCAGCAAAGCAAACAAAATTTAAAAAAAATTTGACGTTTACTTAAGTTGAGTGATTTATGGTGGATCTCCATTACTGAAGCATTCGACGTGTGCAAAAATATAGAGACACACTTACGTAAAAAGGCCTTCGTAAAAAAGAGAGAGAACAACGTGTGCAAAAAAAATGCAATACGTCGCCAGATGTCGCATTTGAAGTTTTTTTATAGGATGCACACGTCGCCAGATGTCGCGTTTATAGATGAAGTTGAACGACTTTAACTTTTCCTATAAAGATCGTGTGCAACTATAAAATTAAACTCACACATTCTCCGTAAACAAATAGTGAGGTCCAATACATTTAAGTTGTGTTTTGACATTTCTTGTTTGACTGCTGTAAAATTACGCATAGTGGTTCGCGAATCACTACTTGCTTCTCAATTAATGGCCCAACCATTTGGAGAAGCTCTTCAAATTGTGTGGCCGTCATTCGCAAATATTTGCAGAAGAAACTCGGATCGCGTATACAACGTAATGCTCCAAAAACGCTCACAAATGCCCCATTTATGTCCCGATCCTTGTAATATTCATGAACCCAGAACTTTCTCTTTTTATTTTTACGACACGGTCTACATTGTCACTGTCACTTGTGCTATCTTCATCGAAAATTATATCGATTAGTAATTTTTTGCTATCCGAATCCATTTTATTACAATATTTAAAGATGATGTCAAATGTCACACGGTTATGAGATTTTTTTGAAGTCTAGCTAATGTTTGAAAGTTGAGTGTTGTGGTCATGGAATAAGGTTCAAATTCCTATGACGTATATCCTATAAAACTACCTATAAAAACATCGCGTTCGTCTTCTGTCTTTCCCACTGACGATTACAGAGATTTGTCTCTTTCTATTTATATACAGTTTTTTGCACACGTCGAATGCTTCAGTAATGGAATCCACCATTATGTATTTTCTTAGACTATAGCTGCGACCCATTGGGCTGATTTTTTACTCCGGAGTGTTCCCGAACAAAGCAAAACTGCACCACCTCCAATTCACGAACAATTTTCAAGAACATGTATTGCCATATCGTAGTCACAAACGTTTGAATGGGAAATTTTTCTCTGAGATCGGCGGATTGTATTCAATTGTAGCTCTTATGGAAATTACATTATGGCTAAAATGATAAAAACTTGTGAAAGCAAAGTTTAAATTGTCATTTCAATATTTTTAGTGTGATTATATTTGGTTGAACGCAAAAAGACTAAAAATAACTAAAAAATCATAAGTTTTGGTAAATATTTTATTGACATTAATCAACAAAACATATATATTGATATGTAAAGCAACGGACATAAATATTAAACTTGAAACGATTGGGATTCTCTGACGACCAACGAATTGTTGTTTAGCGCCGACAAAACCTTTCTTGAAAAATTAATTATGCAGCATAATCAGGTAAAAATGGTGTATACTTTCTCTATATAATCAATACATAATGAAAATCTTGGTTTAGATATTAAATTTATTATACGAGGATGAAAGTGATGGAAATTTTGAAGCACTAGATCCAGTCCCTCGGTCTTTCGCGTTCTTATAAGCGCGGTAAAGACTTTTCCACTTCACCTCCAGATTTTCCGGCGTCGCCAGTGAAAGCTGTGAATATGTAAAATGTTTAATTGTTTTTCTTTATTAATTAAATAAATTACTAATCAGTGCATCTTGAGCCTCCAGATCTTGCAACATATTTTCCCAGAACCGATTTTTGCTTCTGGTTCGAAAATATTAATCTTTTCTGTTCTTGTAACAGGAAATAAGTGCTTTCCTCTCATTGAAAGACCATTTTCGTGGCTGATTCATAATTGAAATTAAATATTTAACTGAGGACAGTTCTTCCAGTCACAGCACTATTCTACACAAATATGACAGCTCAATTTTGAGGTTAGAAATTGTTCTTGGCATAAAAAATTCGACCCATTGAAGATTTACTCCGGAGTAAAAAAATTAGCCCAATGGGTCGCAGCTTATGTTTACACACAGATTGGCCAGGAACATGAGACTGAATCAAAAATGTTGCTCGTGTTTACACACAGATTGGAACTGAACGCTACCATAGAAAAATATACTTAAATAGAACTTTTGCTCAGAACTAAATTTTTGAAATATTTCCCCTAAATTGAGGGGAAAGTCGCGCTATCTCTTCTTTGCAGCGCGAGCAACGGCCTCTCGCTTCGCATTTGAGAGGGAATGAGAAAATATATGTCATGTTTATAAATGTTGAGAACCAATATTGCCAGATATATATTAATGTTTAGTACAAGGAAAAAAATATTTTTGCAATCCGTAAATGAAGTAAATGTTTTCAGACTTTTTATTTATAAATAGTGTTAACATTACGAAATTTAGTAAAACTCTTCAATACACTTTTGTTTGTAACTTTTTTTTCGATCCAAACCCCTGTACAAACAGTTTAAAAAACGCTGGTTTTCAGTTAAAATAAAGAGCATTATAGAGAATTTTCAACTTCTCTATAATGCTCTTTGCAAGAGTGGAAAAGAAATATTAACGTTTGGTTATTTTTTGTCCATGATTTGTGTTTTGTTAAGTTGAATAAGAGCGAAAATAAAATGTTTTCTGCTCAAGTCATACTTCATTTAATATTATCCTAACAATGAAATTAGTTTGCAGAAGGGTAATAGGAGTTTAGTTTCAGTTATTTTTTTTAGGTACGCCATTTTGAAGGTATAAAAGGAGTAGAGTAATCCCCCGCTATACGGACGCTCGTTTTACGGAAATTCGAAGTTACGGACATGACTAATATAGGAACAAATTCGCTATACGGATAAAAAAATTCGCTATTACGGACAAAAAAAATTTTTTTTTTGAATCACAGAAAAAAATCAAGAAAAAGAAAAAATGTTGTATTTATTGTAAATGTACATACTTAATTTCCCCGAAATTTCTGACACATTTTGTGTATACACAAAAGAGAATTAAAAAAAGGCAATAAAAAACTGCAGTGCGGTGTATTTTTAAAAAATCTATTTGAGAACTCCAATTGGGCAGAGGCAGCAGCAGAGGCAGAAGCAGCAGCAGAAGCAGAATCTGCTTTCTGTCCCACAATGAAATTTGAATTCTGACGAAACTAGCAGAAACCTACGTAGAAACAGATACGTTTTTTTGTCCGCGGCATGATTTGTCCCATAATATTTTGTTGGTTTTAACATATTCAATTGATTTATGCTCCATTTCAAGTAGTATAAATATTTTTTTTCTATAATTATATAGTTTTCTCATTATTCTAGTGGTTAAATAATTATTTTAATATATTATACTAATCTGTTTCATATTACGGATTTTTTTGGTACGCATCTATCTATTTTTAATACGATCTTATACTAAAATAGGTTTCTTTCTACGGACATTTCTATTGATTGGAACACATCTATTTATTCCCAGTACAATCTCATACTAAAATAGGTTTCGTTTTACGGATTTTCGATATACGGACAGTTTCCGTAGAACGCATCCCGTCCGTAAAGCGGGGGATTACTGTATAACAAATGTTAGGTTGTATTTTAGAATAGGGTATACAAAAACATCCATAAATTTTAAATTTGGCGCTATTTTTAGTTTAAGTACAAATAAAAGTTATATGGCAATACCATCTATTTGACAGTTCTCGTGTTTATAATTGAAGCCAGTTTTCACGTTTCGGTTTTGATCGAATTTTGTTTAATTTTGTGACTTAATTCGCGCAAACTAAATTAATTTCGATGCAAAACTCACCGCTTATTAATGATAAAAACATAAAATAACGTGACATGCTGTGGAAATGTGAAAAAATGTGACTAAATGTGACTTTTCGGACGGTAAAATCTCTTTGTGGATAATCAGAAATCTCTTTGGGGCTATTCAGAAAAAATGCTTCACTCACGGACACTGTAGATGTGCAGATTCTGTCTTCCTGTTATTCTTATTCGTAGGATAAGATACTGAAACATAAACAAATAGTTCAAAACAAAAAATCCGCTTGCCTCTCACCTCAACTTGCCTTGTATGTTCTGGTACAATTGACAAAGGGGGTCGGGTGTAAGAGAAAATGTCAAATAGAAATTTCAGGGATGTGCAAAGTTTTAGTACACGCATGAATTTGCATTTTAGTACAACAAAACAGTTTAAGTGCAATTTTTCCATTGTAATTCAATTTTTTCCGCATTAAGAATCTTTAGTAAAATTCCTTTCACCATAAACATGACTAAAAAACGTTTAAGTGTTAAAACCATACTAAAAATTTTTGTTTTGCTCCATACTTTAGAGAAATTTTTAACGTTTAGAATATAGCTGACTAACCCTGATTGCTTGCTTTTAGCACATTTTTTTATGCTTCCTATCTGATGAATGTGGTAAAGAGAGAAAGTATATAAAATTCCTAAGTTCATCCCGCTTCCTCTTACACTGGTATATGGAAAACCCCTGAAGCGACAGTTCTATTTAAGTATATTTTTCTATGACGCTACTCTCAGTTTGCCAGGAAACGATTCGAAACGACACGTAATTGAATTTTTTCATTGAATAGTTAAAGGATAATTATTTTCAATTAATATTCGTCAGAATAAACTAAAAAAATTTTGAAATGGATAATAAAAAGTTTCTGGCAGCGGCAAACATGCTTTATGTTAGAGTTTATTCCATGTAGACATTTTTGCTTGCGAGATCCGAATTCTTTCACCACTGGAACGCAAATGACAATGGAACGAGAAAAATACGCACTGAAAAATACCAACCAATCAGAACCACATACACGGAACGCTGAAAATGGAAAATCTTTGTTTTCTGGTTCAGTACCCCAATATTGTTACCGTTCTTCCCTTTATCATCATTTCGACATTTTCGTTCAGTTCATGCCCAATGCCAAAACCGGTTTTGAGGAAAAGACGCTCTCGTGAATTAGCGGGGAAATACTCCTCGAAAAATGGCAGCGCAACAGAGCAAAAACACGCACACATAAAAGACAAACCGGTTTTATTAAAAAATTCTGAGCCCTACACACGCACACATTTAAATGGCTTGTGTGGTTACACAGCCAGAGCAAGAGATACTCCACGTACGGTGCCGCAGTAAACTTGAAAATAAACCATTTCACGTTTGCGATAACATGTAGCGTCTCGCATCGTCTATTTGGTAGGTTGTTGACCCAATAAGCATAAATCGCACATGGTCCCGTAGACTGTAGTATCTCAAAATCGGCCATTTCAAGAAAAACGCATTCAAAGTTTTCATTTCAAAATAATTGTTTATAAATGTTTTTTTCTGTTGTCTGTACAGTAATATTTCAATTTATTACTCTTTTGATAATAATTTACAGATCATTTGCTTCATTTTTTTTTTGCAATAATAAAAGATAACTCTATCTTTTGTTTTCCACAAAATCAATTTAAATTTTAAAAAATGGGAATTTAAAAAACCAAAAATAAATACATTTTAGGACTACGTTTACATTTAAATTTGTTTTTCATTTGATTCATTCAATTTTCCTTTACATAATGGAATAATTACTCAAAAACACATTTTTTTGAGATACTACAGTCTACGGGACCATGTGCGAAATGTAAAAAATTGTGAAAAGTATGATATTTATTAGTAAAATTTTCAACAAAGTTTTTTTTTCATAACTAACACCGCGTCTTCATTTGGGATTTTTCATCGCAGAGATTTTTGATTGACCAATCAGAACTCGAGTTGACGGAGGGGAAAAATCCCAGAGATAAATTTCTTGAAATCTTGCAATAGCAAAATTTCTTGGAATTTCACAATTCAAGATGGCGGAATCCAATTTCTCCCGACAAGTAATTGCAAAAATAACTAATTTTTACAAAATACGATACAAAAAGCTTTGGAAGAGAATATATAACATTAAGGGGTTTTTCATTTCGTCTGTTCTTCTGTTTCAGCCTTTTCAATTTCACGTATTGCATTAATTGCGAGAGCGGCGACTATGTGTTTTCTTTTCATCGGCATTTTGAGTACTAAATTTCAAGAGATTTTCTGCCCAGCTGTCAAAAAAATCTCATTGCGGTGAGATATTTCTTCGGATGAAAAATTGTTAATCAAGACGCGGTGTAAGGACTTTCGGTTTAACTGCGTGAATTTGAAAAAGAAGTAAAACTTACTTTTTATTTGCCGAGACGTTTCGGTTAGAGCATGTGCTAACCATGGTCGCTCGAGGACTGGTTCAAGCTTTGCTTAAAACATTGGACGGCTTCTCAAATTATAACGGTGCCTGTTGACCGTTTGTTGGCAAACTGTACTGATTGTGTCGTCCGGTTTATCGATGGACTTTAACGGTCGCAGCAATTTCAACACAGGATTCCAAGTTTCGGATAATTTTAGGCTGTCATCTCTATTAAACGTAGGCCTGCGTTTAATTTCGATTGCTTCTCGAACTAAACGTGGATAATATCGTTTTTCTGTGGCCACGATACGTGCTTGGTCAAAACGTATCCAGTGATTTTGACTATTATCCATGGTATGTTCAGCAATAGCCGATGTCTCCTTCTTGTTGTTTTTTATGGCTGAGAGGTGTTCCTGCAACCGCACCGAAATATTCCGTTTAGTTTGTCCTATGTAGAAGCTGCCACAACTGCAAGGTACCTCATAGACACCGCAATTTTCTAAGGGTATACGATCTTTAGGAGATCTAAGGTACCCTTTGATTTTTGTAGGTGGTATTTGGATTGTTTTGATGTCTTGTGCTTTGAGTACCTTGCTGATCCTGTCTGACACCCCACGTAAGTATGGAAGAAAAGCCACTTTTTCGGGATTTCCGCTCTCTGGCTGTAGTGGTTTCTTAGGCGCTTGTTTCCGTTGTTTCTTGTTGTAGCCATTATTCTTCAACACCTCATCTACATGTTTCAGTTCGGCATCCAGGTGGTCGGGATCACATATTCGATGCGCCCTGTGAATTAGAGATGAAACCACTGATCTTAAATTTGCAGGACAATGGTGCGAACTGGCATGTAGGTATTTGTCCGTGTGGGTGTTTTTCCTATAAACCGTGTGTGCGAGTTTACCGTCACTTCTCCTAATGATCCGCACATCCAAAAATGCTAAAGAACCTTCGGACTCCGATTCCATAGTGAATTTTGTCTTTGGGTGAATCGAATTTAAAAGTGTTAAAAATGGGTCTAGGTATTCTCTTTTTATGATGCAAAACGTATCATCGACGTACGTAAGAAACACTTTTGCGGTGTCTATGAGGTACCTTGCAGTTGTGGCAGCTTCTACATAGGACAAACTAAACGGAATATTTCGGTGCGGTTGCAGGAACACCTCTCAGCCATAAAAAACAACAAGAAGGAGACATCGGCTATTGCTGAACATACCATGGATAATAGTCAAAATCACTGGATACGTTTTGACCAAGCACGTATCGTGGCCACAGAAAAACGATATTATCCACGTTTAGTTCGAGAAGCAATCGAAATTAAACGCAGGCCTACGTTTAATAGAGATGACAGCCTAAAATTATCCGAAACTTGGAATCCTGTGTTGAAATTGCTGCGACCGTTAAAGTCCATCGATAAACCGGACGACACAATCAGTACAGTTTGCCAACAAACGGTCAACAGACACCGTTATAATTTGAGAAGCCGTCCAATGTTTTATGCTACATTTACACGAATGACAAATTTGTCATTTTTTTCTTGTCATTATGTTAATTCCCGTGTAAATGGCATAATTTTTGTAATTTTTTCTGTCAGAAAATGTCAATCTCTCATAAAAGAATGAACTTGTCCATTCTTTTATGCCAGATTGTCATTCGTACAAACGCAATATTAGTTATGACTAGGGCTGCCAAAAATATGCATTTGCATATTTCTTCTCGTTATGATTTCGGCTCCGGGAGTTTTTTATTCATCCGAATCAATAAGCTTAGAAGCGAATGAAGGTCACTTGTTGTTGCATATTTCGCATATTTGACACGTTAGTGCATATTTGCATATAAATGCATATAAATGCATATAATGCATATTTAGTTGCATATTTTACAACTTTCATGAACAACCAAATTTTTTTTGTACAATTCAAATTATAATTCGACTGTTTCAGCTAGAATAAATATTAAAAATAAATAAATATGTGTTTTTACTTTCTTCTACGAAGTATAATACAGTATTGTAGGGTAGACCGGGGCTAGTAGACCCACTTTTTATAATCTACTTTATAAAAGTTTTACTGTAATTGTTTCAGGTGTAGTAAAGACGTTTTTGGTTGGTTTATTCAATTGTGTTTCTTAGTCAATCTTTTATTTTGACTAATTGTAAGTGTTTCAAATAATTTTTTTATTTTAAAAAAAGTTGTTCAATGAGTCGACTAACCCCGTGTCTGGGGCTTGTTGACTCTGTGAATGGGGTTATTTGACTCTATACTTTTTATGAGGAAAATGTGTTGGAACATAATAAAAAACTATAATAATTCTGAAAAAATTTATTCTTTAAAAAATTAATAACATTTCAGTGTTAATTTATACACCCCGATTGCGAGTGTCGTGTCGTTTTCGACAAGAGTCGTTTTACTTGTTGTTGTTGGTAGAAAAATACTAACAACAACACGTAAAACGACTCTTGTCGCAAACGACACGACACTCGCAATCGGGGTGTAAATTTCATCTAATTTAAAAAAATAAAATTAATTAACAGAAAAATATAGGTAATTCATATCGAGTCATTTAACCCCAGTATACTGTGAGTCAACTAGCCCCAAGCCTCCATTTTATTTTTAACACACTCGTGAAAAAAAATGAAAAAGTATGGGTCAGAAAATGCTTCACTAACTTGTTAACTCATACATAAATTTTCACTTGAAATCACTGACGAGTTCAATACAATGAAAGTGTAAGCTACAAAACAATTTAATTAACAAGAAAAAAAATTACTCACACGCTTGAAATTTCGTTTTTTCCCCTCACAGTTCGTTCCAAGAACACTGTGGTCTAACGACATTGGTTCACTGATAGCTGTCAGTCGACTGAATAAACAGTCCAATTCACGCAGGTTTGTTCTCAACCGTAGTTGACTTAACCGCAATGAGTCTACTTACCCCTATAGCCAACTAATCCCGGTCAGCCCTATTCATGAAAAATTTCGACCTTTTAATTGAACCTAAAAAAACATTTCCCGATCACTCCTTAGTCGATTGGAGTCATATTACAAAAATGTCTTTCTGTCTGTCAGTCTGTGTACAAGATTTCTCAAAAACTAATAGAGCTAGAGCCATGAGATTTTATAGGCATATTTGGTCCTGGAATGGGACGATCCTATCAACTTTTGGTGGAAATCCGTTAGCCAGAAGTAACCAAAATGGCAGCTTTTTAAAAATCGCGAATTGGTTTTTCTCAATTTACTCCGAAACTACGCATTTTTAGTAGTGTTAAGTATGACAAAACCTCGAGACAAAAAAAAATTCCTACACTTATGTCTTTTGCTAGAACTCGATATCTCAAACTGTTATCGAGATACACCGTTATTTCAAAAAAATTAATTTTTTTCCATTATCTCGAAAAAAAATGGTTTTTTGCTTACTGTATATATGAGATGAATTAATGAGAGTGGCATTCTGCACAATTTTGTCTTTTACAGTTATCCATTATCTTTTACCGTTATTGAAATATTTTTGTTAAAATCTAAAAAATATATTTTTGCGAATTACTTGCAAACTAACAGTTTTTCGAAAAAACTTTTGAAAAACGAATTGAAGGCAATGAAATTTTCTACATTTTTACCTTTTACCGTTCTCAAGTTATTTCAAATTTTGTACATTTCGAGGTCGTCTTTGGTTGACAAAACGATAGGGCTATAGCGTAGATTCCGCAGGGTCGTAGATTTTGTGGAAGAAAGTTTTGTGGTAGCCACAACTGAGATTTTTCTATAAGTTTTAACCCCGATTATACCATAGACAATATGAAGTATTGAACATCTTTTCGAAATATCTTAAAATTTAGCAGTTGCAATTTAGAAACAAGTAAAAAAATTTTTTGTCAGTCAAAATGTCAATCTTTTTTCACAGACTATTATTTTTTCAATTTTTTTATTTTCCACATAAGTCGAATTAACCACATTTTAACAAGTTCCGTTCACTATTTTGGGTTAAATATACTATATTTCGGATTTTGAATGTTTTTAAAGTGCATATTTAAGTGCATATTTTGCCGTTTTTAGTGCATATTATATGCGCATATTTCGCCTTTTTTAGTGCATATTTTTGGCAGCCCTAGTTATGACAAAAGTTGAATACTAAAGTTGTCATAACTAATATTGCGTTTGCACGAATGACAATTTGGCATAAAAGAATGGACAAGTCCATTCTTTTATGAGAGATTGACATTTTCTGACAGAAAAAATTACAAAAATTATGCCATTTACACGGGAATTAACATAATGACAAGAAAAAAATGACAAATTTGTCATTCGTGTAAATGTAGCATTAAGCAAAGCTTGAACCAGTCCTCGAGCGACCATGGTTAGCACATGCTCTAACCGAAACGTCTCGGCAAATAAAAAGTAAGTTTTACTTCTTTTTCAAATTCACGCGGTTAAACCGAAAGTCCTTAGTTATGGCATTAAGCAACCGCGAAAGCCTTAAATCAATTATAAAGTTTTTTTTTCTTAAGAAACTTTTGAAAATCGCTGAAAATCTCCGAAAAGTCCCCAAAAGACCACTAAAACTCAAATCTCAACACGTGCTTTTTAAGGCATGAAAGTCGCTAGAAATGAGACAAGAACGCAAATGACAATGGAACGAGAAAAATACGCACTGAAAAATACCAACCAATCAGAACCACATACACGGAACGCTGAAAATGGAAAATCTTTGTTTTCTGGTTCAGTACCTCAATATTGTTCCCGTTCTTCCCTTTATCATCATTTCGACATTTTCGTTTAGTCTCATGTTCATGTCCAATCTGTGTGTAAACATGGTATAAGATCGTGGATAACAACATCGATACCTCGATATATCGGCCTGTTCAACATCGACGTTAAAACTCGATATTTTCAACGATATCTCGATTTTTTGCAAACATCGAGGTATCGTTGGCATCACTAGCTGTAATACAAAATTCCATGATTGCCAGCATGCTGGCCAATTTCAAAATCAATTTAATATTTTCGAGGAAGCTTTGTGAATGAAAGCATGCTTGAACATGTATGGCGAAGCTGTCAATCAATTCGTCATTTCAGCGTAATTTTTAGTAGTCAGTCTCTCTCGAGTTACTGATTGGAGTGGTCGAGATGAGTTCCGTCCGGAGGAATCGCCAATTTTAGTGTCTTTAGAGTGCTGAGTTTTGTGTTCTAGGGGGGCTCGGGTGTCAGTCGTGATGCCGACTGTACACGCCAGATCATACGTGTCGCCATTTTCATGGCGCACGTGTAAAAACATTATTTCATAAGACCGTGATTACATTGGCGGAGGAAAGCATCTGACTTCACGAAATTGTGGGCAAGAGACGAAGTGGGAATGATGATACGAAAAGACGAACGAAAACTAAAAATTTCAGTTTGAGTGTAATAGGAACGACGTGTAATTGGCTACCTCTTCCCACTTGTTTCAAAAAAATCATTCAGTTTGTAGACGCCATAGCGTGCGCATCTCGAATAGTTTTTATTTAAGTGTGCTATAATTATTTATTTGTGTTTAACCATTGAACCATTTCTGATTCATGGTTTTCTTGACTTTCTAGCAATGAATAATCCTATTGGAATTTCTTGGCTTATAGGTCTGCTATATATTATATTATTTTTGTGGATGTTTTCACATCCAATTTCCCTTAACCTTATAGTTTGTGGCATCGGAGTATAAATACTCGAATCGGGTTTTCCTCCACCAAAATCCTGTACGCCTGCGTGGAAGCTGGTAAAGCAGGCGCTGATGACGGTGAGCCAGCTTCCATGGTACAGTAATCCCCAGCTATACGGACGCTCGTTTTACGGAAATTCGAAGTTACGGACATGACTAATATAGGAACAAATTCGCTATACGGATAAAAAAATTCGCTATAACGGACAAAAAAAATTTTTTTTTGAATCACAGAAAAAAATCAAGAAAAAGTCCTCCATAATTATGTTGTATTTATTGTAAATGTACATACTTAATTTCTCCGAAATTACTGGCACATTTTGTGTATACACAAAAGAGAATTAAAAAAGGCAATAAAAAAAAACATGTGTGTGCAGTGCACACGCGGTAGAAGTGAAACCTTAGGAAAACTAAACAGCGAGAGAATGAGACGAATGCGGTATCAGGGGTGGGATAGTTATAGCGTTTATTTATTATAATATTGGTACCAGGTTCAAAAGTCATATTATATTTTTATTGAAAATCTAATACCGGATTCGTGATCAGCGACCCCAAAAACCCTAAAATGCAAATTTTTCCGGGGAAAAATGGGAAAAAGGATATTTATCCTTACAGGACCTTTCGTTTCGAATTTTGAAAATCTAATACCGGATTCGTGATCAGCGACCCCAAAAACCCCGTAGTGCCAATTTTTCCGGGGAAAAATGGGAAAAAGGATATTTTCATTATCCTTACAGGACCTTCCGTTTCGAATTTTGAAAATCTAATATCGGATTCGTGATCAGTGACCCCAAAAACCCTATAGTGCAAATTTTTCCGGGGAAAAATGGGAAAAAGGATATTTTCATTATCCTTACAGGACCTTCCGTTTCGAATTTTGAAAATCTAATACTGGATTCGTGATCAGCGACCCCAAAAATCCTAAAATACAAATTTTTCCGGGGCAAAATGATAAAAAGGATATTTTCATTATCCTTACAGGACCTCCCGTTTCGAATTTTGAAAATCTAATACCGGATTCGTGATCAGCGACCCCAAAAACCCTAAAATGCAAATTTTTCCGGGGAAAAATAGGAAAAAGGATATTTTCATTATCCTTACAGGACCTTCCGTTTCGAATTTTGAAAATCTACATAGCTAAAAACCTGCTCCTGGCAACACAGATTATTTTGCAAAAAACCGCATAAAAATCGGTCCAGTAGTTTTTGAGTTTTGTAATCTCAGGCAGGCAGACAAACAATAAAACATCCATTTTTATTTATATACGAGTAGATATGTATATATTGCAATTTATGACGAAACATAATTTATCGCCTCCTCTCTCCACTTCCTCCCTCCTAACACTTCTCCCTTCTCCCCTTTCCCTTCCCGTACCCCGCCCTCTTCCCCTACCCCTTCCCGCTTCCCATCAATCTTGTTTACGATCAATTGACTGGCACCCATCTGTATTCTATCTCATTTTCTCGTAGGCTAAAATATCCTATCTCTTTTTACTGTCGTTTCATCGAGTTTGAAATCACTCACAACGCCGCTAAAGAAGTTTTCACTTCAAAAACTGCAGTGCGGTGTATTTTTCAAAAACTCTATTTGCTATTCTTAAGCGAGAACTCCAATTGGACAGAGGCAGAAGCAGCAGCAGAAGCAGAATCTGCTTTCTGTCCCACAATGAAATTTGAATTCTGACGAAACTAGCAGAAACCTACGTAGAAACAGATACGTTTTTTTGTCCGCGGCATGATTTGTCCCATAATATTTTGTTGGTTTTAACATATTCAATTGATTTATGCTCCATTTCAAGTAGTATAAATATTTTTTTTCTGTAATTATAAAGTTTTCTCATTATTCTAGTGGTTAAATAATTATTTTAATATATTATACTAATCTGTTTCGTATTACGGATTTTTGGGACGCATCTATCTATTTTTAATACGATCTTATACTAAAATAGGTTTCTTTTTACGGACATTTCTATTGATTGGAACACATCTATTTATTCCCAGTACAATCTCATACTAAAATAGGTTTCGTTTTACGGATTTTCGATATACGGACAGTTTCCGTAGAACGCATCCCGTCCGTAAAGCGGGGGATTACTGTACTTACAAACTAAGGTAATATATTGCGCATGTTTCATTCCCTCTCTTTCTTTCATTGTAACGTCACGTGAATCACACTTTTGTATTATCTACATAAGAAAAGCTATTGAAATTACTTTCTTGACCAATAAAATAAGGTGTAAATGGTGTTCTAGTTGATCTTATAGCTGTAGATTGAAAAAAATTAAATAAAAACCATTTAATGAATTTAATTGCAATTATTTATTTATTTTTCTTTTTAAACTTGAACGTTTTTCCCTTAATTTTTGATTTCCAATTCTTATTCTAAAACACATTTTACATCGTAAAAATAGTCTTTCATGCGCACAACGCAAATTTTCTATACAAAATGAGCGAGCTGTCAAATTTTTGTGATTCACGTGACGTCATGCGCAGTAGAATACAATTTTGGAAACTCGGAATATATTACCTTAGTTTGTAAGTACCATGACCAGCTTCCATACCAGAAACAGGCTCCTGATGGATTTTGGGGGGAAATTGGATGTGAAAACATCCACAAAAATAATATAATATTTTTGTTATATTATTTTTGTTTTTGCAGACCTATAAACTAAGAAATTCCAATACGTATATTTATTTATGAAAAGTTCTACCCTTTTATTCACCCTTATTCCCGTAGCCGGCGGGACGTGTACGCCGCGGGATTCGGCGTTTCCCGCAGAAAATTTGCATTCTACTAAACGCAATTGTCCCGGCGTGTGCCGTGGTGCTGAATACGTTTTACTTTTGGTATCACGCTAAACGCACCCGCGAATATTTTGACATTTCCATACATTTATTTCCCGCGAGTAAATCGTTGCGGGACCAATCAATTAAATAGAAAGTTTGAATAAAAATGTGAATTTTATTTATACATTCAATGAATTTTAACTAAATATAAGTTTTGAAGGTCAGGAAAAACTAACTAGATGCAGTACAATCATTTAATTGAACAAATAAAACTTCATGCGTATCAAATCAGCTAATTGTCAAAAAATTCAGCGCGGGGCTGAATAAAACTGCGTTTCTACGTCTACTAGAATAAGAAAATTTCATTCGATCGAGATAAAACTTGCGTGGCGTATACACGTCCCGCCGGCTACGGGAATAAGGCTGATTGTCTTTATACAATCAGTAATATTATAAAAATTATTAATAAATTTAATTTACCCCACAATCCTACGAAATTCCGATAAATTATCTCTGACCACGATGTTACTGAAATAAAAATGGCCCAGTTTTCATTTGTTCCACTTGTCGGTGTGGGGTTCAGTTTATCTCGTGTAATCACAAAAGGTCCAAGCGGTAGGTTTATTCAGCACCATTTATGTGCAGTGAGAGAAGATTAACTCACGTACATGGCCATATAGTTTTTACTGGGCCAACCTAATTTAAATTAAAAAAAAAAATTTTAGTAGTGAAAATAGGTCTCATATAAAAGACAGAGTTTTTTGGGGATCTTTTTCGAGTTATATATACAAAGAAGTGAATTTTGGATCACGAAAAGCGAAAAATATAAGTACAAAAATTTTTTAAATTGATGTGCTGTCGGTTTTGCTGTTTCGAATAAAATGACGCTTGTGTGCATGATTGAGCGTCTAGTGCAAATAAGCTTATTGCTGTGACAGCATGATTGAGTGCAAGATTGAACGTGTAGGAGCCGCTTAAATAATTTGGTTCTTTAGCAAATAAGATAAATGGGTTGTGTTTACAGTTTACTTCAAATTTACTACAAGGGATTACCAAATAACTATTGCTAATAAAACTATTGTTATAATTTAGTATTCTTAAATACGATTAATATGTAAATATTTACTTCTGTTTTGGAATTTCTCGGCTTACAGGTCAAAAAATATAACAAAAAGTTATATTATTTTTGTCGATGTTTTCACATCCGATAAATTCCCCCCAACAGGTCGGGCATGTCTGCCCTGAAACCCATCAGGAGCCTGTTTCTAGTATGGAAGCTGGCTCACCGTCATCAGGCTCTGATGACGGTGAGCCAGCTTCCATACTAGAAACAGGCTCCTGATGGGTTTCAGGGCAGACATGCCCGACCTGTTGGGGGGAATTTATCGGATGTGAAAACATCCACAAAAATAATATAACTTTTTGTTATATTTTTTGACCTGTAAGCCGAGAAATTCCAAAACAGAATTCAATGCTAATAAGGTCGAGTAAAAGCCATGAATCAGAAATGTTTCAATGGTTAAAACAAAATTGTAAATATTTACTTGATTTGGATAAATTTGCTGAAAAACTAATTTTTTCCATCAAAAAAGCAAATAAATAATACAGGGTGGGCCAGAATAGACGCAGGGGTTTGAAGTCTTTATAACTTTTTTTTATTTTTATTTTTTTAATTTTGTTTCAGCATTTTGTTAAGAAGACTTGGGCAATTTAAAATGGACCTGTACACAATAGAACAACGAACCGGTCGGCGGTGGGCTCAATGGCTCTTTTACGGGACATGTTTGGCGGACGCATTATTTCGAAAAGAAGCGATTTCAATTGGCCTCCGCGTTCACCTGATCTAACGACTCCAGATTGTTTCCTTTGGGGATATTTGAAAGAAAAGGTGTACGTCAACAAGCCAACAACCATCAGCCAATTGAAAACCAACATTCGCAGTGAAATCGAGGCCATAACACGAAAGGTTATTGTTCAAGTGCAATAAAAATAACATCAGCAAATTTCTTCATCAGCTGCACTTGAACCTACTGGGCAAATTGCTTGCTTCACATTTCTAGTTCCGCAAACAATTACAATTATGTCGTCTTCCGATTGTTATATAATCGCATTACACGCGTTCTTTAGACGTTAAGTATTTACAAACTTTGTACTTACAAAAATGTACTTCCCAAAATAATGTTTAGTCATAAGTAGATATAAATATCGCTGTGAACTGTGTTAACAGTTAGTTAGTTCAAATCATTGAAATAAACTCATTCGTTTTAAACCATTTACGAGTCTATCATTATATGGACGATGGTTCATTAATTCACATCAGTGAAATAGCATTGTAAAGCCGCAAGAAGGGAAACGATCCCAGATCCACAGCGGACTCCAGATACAAAAGAGTATTTGGACATTTTTGGTGACCCCGACGTGATTCAACGTGGTTAGCAGCCGTAGTGCCTAGCAGCGTTCAGCAGTCAGTCATACAGCAGCGTGGTTAGCAGCCGTAGTGCCTAGCAGCGTTCAGCAATCAATAATACAGCAGCGTGGTTAGCAGCCGTAGTGCCTAGCAGCGTTCAGCAGTCAGTCATACAACAACGTGATCAGCAACCGAAGTGTTAGCAGCGTTTTACAACGACATCATGGCATCTTTAGAGGAATTAGCTTCTCAACAGACTAGTTTCGGAAAGACCATCGAGAGATTATGGTCCAACTACAAGAAGGACGGCCCATCCCGATGGAAGCCAGATTATCTTCAATCGAAACTTGAAGAATTAGAGAAGCTGTGGTCAGCATTTGAAGATAATGACAAGTCCATGTCCATATATAAAGGGACTAATATGGATCATCTATATTTCACACAAGGATATTTCTCACAAGTTAAGAAGCTTTATGAGGAATTCAAAGCAGTGGTACTAACTACTATCAGCAAGTGTAGTAGTAACGACAACACGAGTACTGGAGATCAAACCAAAGCAACGGTCAGCGAATACACCGTCAAGGGAGGCTTCAGTGCAGCAGAAGAAACACAAGAAGAAAATGGCGTGGGCAATTTCGATGAGGAACAACAGAGGTTAATCCGCAAACAAAAGGCATCCATGGCAGCCTTAGAAAGATTTATCCGTGCTATCGAAGTTGATATCAACCAAGCCCACTCGCATTCTTACTACAAGCTAAAGGTCAATTTTATAATGGACTATTGGCAGAAAATTTCTGAGCTACATTCCGAAATTTTATCAATTGGCGACAATCCGTTGGATTATAATGAGGCGTACTACTCAGAGATGGAGGCCCGCTGTCAGGAAACTTTACTCACTCTTCAAGAAAGGGGTGAAACAAATCAATCCGGCGCAGAGATGAATCGCAATAATCAACTGAAGCTGCCGAAGATATCAATCCCGAAGTTTGATGGCAACTATTTGAAGTGGCAACAGTTTCACGACATCTATGAGCAATTAGTGCACAAGGGGTGTATGAGCAAGTCAGAGAAGATGTTTTATCTGAAGGCTAATCTAACAGATGAGGCCAGCCGGCTCATACAGCATCTTCAGGTAGCCGAGGAAAACTACGAAGGAGCGTGGGACCTGGTGAAAAATCGTTACAACAATCAGCGAATGCTCGTTGCCGCGTTATTAAATAAACTTTTGTCGCAATCGCTAGTGAGTGTTGAAACTGCATCCTCCTTGAAGCATATCCATGATACCACCAAGGAAGCTCTACTGGCAATCCAGAATCTTGGTGTTCCAACCAAGGAATGGGGACCGCTGGTGCTCCACATCCTATTACACAAGGTGAGCGCCGAAACTCATCGATTGTTTGAGCAATCCCTTAGCAATCCTAAGGAGATTCCAAGTCTAGATGCATTCTTCAAGTTCATCGAAACTAGATTCCAAACGCTAGAGTCGGTAGAGCGTAAGGAGAAACCTGACCACAGGGGAATTTCAAAAACAGCTAAGAAGGGACACAGCTTGCTGACATCAAACTCCATGAAGTGCTCGATGTGCAAGAGAAGCGATCACCACATTTACGCCTGTCCCGAGTTCACTAAACTATCACCAGTCGAGCGATTAAGGCAGGTAAAGAAGCTAAGGCTTTGCATTAACTGCTTAAAAGGTGACCACACGTACGCCAATTGCCGCTCAGGATGTTGTCCAAAATGCAACAAGCGCCACAACAGGCTGTTGCACATCTCTACAGAGGCTGGCGTTGCTCAGATCAGTCCATCATCTCAAGGACAAGGTACGGCCACGAATCTATCAGTCCGAAACCTACAAGAAACAAACGCACACTTTGTGTTTCTTGCAACAGCTTCTGTCCACGTCTACAATAGAAGTAGTCAGAAGATAAATTGTCGTGCCCTATTGGACTCCGGATCCCAACTTAACTTCGTAACAGAGAAGCTCTACAAAAGTTTGGGAGTCAAGGCGGAGATGGAGCACTTACAATTGGCTGGCATCGGAGATCATCAAGTCAAAATTCAACGTAGAGTCAACATAAAAATTAAATCACTTGTGACCAACTACACAGCGAACATAGAGGCTTTTGTTCTTCCGCAGATAGCGTCATACCAGCCAACAAAAGACATTCAGGCGGAGCAATGGCCAATTCCCCAAAACATACAACTCGCCGACAAGGAATTCTATAAGTCTAAGTCCATTGATTTGTTGCTCGGCGCGGAAATTTACAGCGAGTTAATGACAATCGGGCAGATGAAGATTGGCGCAGATTTACCAACATTGCAGAACACAACCCTCGGATGGATTGTATTGGGCAAGGCCACATCATCCAATGCTCCAGCACAATTCTGTGGCATCGGTCTTGCAGAGACTTGCGACAGTATCGAAGATCAATTACAGAAGTTTTGGACCATTGAGGAAGTCGAAACTACCAAACATTCGATGACTCCACATGAACAAAAATGTGAAGATTTTTTCAACGCAACGTATAAGAGAAATTCAGAAGGAAGGTTCCTGGTCAAACTTCCGTTTCAACATGCCTCAACAAATTTGGGGAAATCAGAGGACATCGCTATCCGACGTTTTCTGGCTTTAGAGAAGAAGCTAGAGAAAAACTCAACAATAAAGAAAGAATACATCAAATTCATCAAAGAGTATATACAACTTGGTCATATGGAAGCCATTGATCGCAAAAGCATCCCACAACAACACCTTTTTTTACCACATCATTGCGTTTTAAAGCCCGATAGTAGCACCACAAAGCTTCGAGTGGTTTTCGATGCATCTGCAAAGACGTCGACAAATTACTCGCTAAACGATGTGCTGCACACCGGCCCGGCAATGCAGGAAGAACTGTTCAACGTACTCATAAGATTTCGACTGAAACGATACGTTTTCACGGCTGACATCGAAAAAATGTATAGGCAGATCATGTTAGACGATGAAGATCGCAATTTCCAACTAATACTCTGGAGAGATGACCCATCCGAAGAAATCAAGGTATATCGTCTGAATACTATAACTTATGGCACCGCCTCTGCATCGTATCTGAGTACGAAGTGTCTTCACACTCTAGCTGATCAGGAGGGAAAAAGGTATTCGAATGACATCAGTCAAATAATAAAGAGATGTTTTTATGTCGATGACGTGATGACCGGGGCCAATAGTCTGGAGGAAACACAGACCCTCAAAAGGCATCTTACGGAAATTTTAAGCTCAGGAGGTTTCAAACTGCGAAAATGGTGCGCGAATAATCCTGAACTGCTAAAGGACATAGCGAAGGAAGACCTAGAGCCGCAGCTAAACATCGAAGATGGAGATGAAGGTTGCATCAAAACGCTTGGAATGACATGGTTACCGTCGTCTGACAAATTCATCATGAAGAGTAGCCCAACAGAAACCAAGCGAGTTACGAAAAGAAGTATATTGGCTGACATTGCTCACCTCTTTGATCCATTGGGATTAGTGAATCCAGTAATCGTGCGAGCCAAAATTATACTACAGAAGTTGTGGCAGCTCAAATTAGACTGGGATGCTGCAATACCAATGGAAATGCATACCCAATGGATGAGTTTCAAGGAGGAATTGGCTGAGCTGAAGGCCATCAAAATTCCAAGACTAGCGATTGGCAAACATCAGAACGTTATCGTGCAAATTCACGCATTTTCCGACGCCAGCGAACGAGCATACGGAACAGCCGTATACTTACGGTCGGTGGACGCATCAGGTGACATTTGCATTCAATTGCTATGTGCAAAATCGAGAGTGGCGCCTCTGAAGACAACCACCCTACCCAGATTAGAGCTGTGTGCTGCCGTGATGATGGCTCAACTTATTCATCGACTTAAAAGGTCACTTGATATCACGATCAGTGAGACATTCTATTGGACAGACTCGGAAATCGTCCTATCCTGGCTCAATTCAGAATCAGCAAACTACAAAACATTTGTAGCTAACAGAATATCAACAATTCAACAAGTCAGCAAGGCACAACAGTGGCGTCATGTGGGTACAAAGGACAATCCTGCTGACCTCGTATCAAGAGGAGCGATGCCTGTACAATTAATCGAATCAAAATTATGGTTCAAAGGGCCCAAGTTTCTTCACACATCCATAGAAAACTGGCCTTCACAAGAACGCATCCAGCCTAACAGTGAGCTGGAATGTAAGAAGGTAAAGCATGCCTTGGCTGTAAGGAAGGATGAACCACACTTCATAAGGAAGATTGATCACAGGAACTCATTCAATCATTTGGTTCGGATAACAGCACATATCCTAAGATTCACTAAGATTGTAAAACAAAAGGGGGAGACCAGATCACCTCCGAGAGTTAGCATAGCAGAGCTAGATGAAGCACAAAAAGTAATAATACGACACCTCCAAAACACACATTTTAGAGAAGAGCTCGTACAAATCAAGCGGCAAGGTCACGTTGATGCATCAAGCAGGTTATCTTGTTTAAGCACTTTTATTGATGATACTGGCATTCTAAGAGTGGGCGGGAGGTTGCAATCGTCAAACTTGCCATACAATGCAAAACACCCATTCTCTTGCCTTATGACGACATCATCACCACGTTAATCATGACGGAAGTGCATCAACAAAATATGCATGCTGGTCCCCAAGCACTTTTAGCGATAACACGACAACGATTTTGGCCAATAAAGGGAAAAAACATAGCCCAGGCCATAGTTCGAAGATGTGTGCGTTGCACCCATGTTAAGCCACGTCTTCTCACACAGATAATGGGGAATCTACCAGCTTCAAGGGTTCAACCTGCCAAGCCATTCTTTAATTCCGGGGTGGATTTTGGTGGGCCCATATATACGCATTACAAGGTCAGAGGCAAGCGTCCTACGAAGTCTTACATTGCCGTATTTTGCTGTTTCGCGACAAAGGCAGTTCATCTGGAGCTCGTCACTGACTTATCATCAAGCGGTTTCATTGGAGCTCTCAAACGATTTATAAGTCGAAGAGGAAGATGTCAGAACATATACTGTGACAATGCAACCAACTTCGTTGGCGCAAGCAACCAGCTGTCCGAATTGGCACAACTTTTCGAGCACGATGACGTCAAGGATAAAATCTCTAAGGCATGCAGCTCAAAGGGCATCAATTTTCACTTCATACCACCCCGAGCACCACACTTTGGGGGTTTGTGGGAGGCAGCCGTAAAATCTGCAAAGACATTGCTTCACAAAAGTATGGGTTGCGCATCCCTAACTTATGAAGAACTCGAGACGGCCATAATCGAAATAGAGGCAGTACTAAACTCAAGGCCGCTGACGCCGATGTCAAACGATCCAAACGATTTGACGGCACTGACCCCGGGACACTTCTTAGTTGGAGAACCACTTACAGCTGTGGCCGATGCAAACACAAAAGATATCAAGGCAAGCCAATTATCGAGATGGAAGCTAGTAAGTTATGTGAAGCATGAATTTTGGAGACGATGGTCTCGAGAATACCTGAGCGAGCACAAGTGGAAGGGTCAGGTCGAAAACATCAAACCAGGAACTATGGTTATCATAAAGGAAGACAACCTTCCGCCGCTCAAATGGCCACTCGGAAGGATTGTTAATGCCATTGCTGGCGATGATCATATTGTCAGAGTTGTAGACGTACGAACTTCAACAGGAGTATATCGCCGCCCAATTACTCGTCTTGCTCCTCTACCAATTGAAGACGATGCAGACACAAATTCCAACAGGACAGAGAATGATGAACAGCTAACTACGAAATCTAAGAAACCACAAGGCATTAGAACCAGCTTACTTTGTTCTCGGCGAGTGACGCAGAACGACCGATCGACAAAACGGAAGCTCATGGATGGTGATGCTCATCAGAGGCCAAGGAAGGTTTTTAGAATCAGACCAGTAACCGGCTACAAATCGTTAATTCTAAATCTGATCATGCTGTTCTTTGTTGGACTTGGGGCTTGTAGTCATCACATAACTCATCCAGATCCTGGAATTTACATAGAGGATATTGGTATTGCAAACTTGAAACGAGGACTGCTAAGGATAAACCTTAATTTTAAGGCCGACATTGATGATGACACCAATCGCACAAATACAGTGGTGCGTGAGATGCAGGAACTTTGCGACGGCTCCAAACGGCTAGACCAAGACGCGAATTGTGACCTGCTCGTCCACAATTTAAAGGAGAAACAAAATAAAATTCTACAAGAAATTCAAATCGTCGCGCAACATCGGATTAGACGAAAAAGACGAGGGCTCTTTGGTAAAATGCTACAAGCAGTTTTCGGTGTTAACGACGAAGTTTATGCGGACATTGACCATCTCAAAGAAAATCAGGAGAAATTGATGCAGATAACGAATCATCAAGCGAATTTAATGTTATCAACAGTTGCCGCTGTGAATGATACCGAATTCAGACTAACCGATAAGATGAACAAATTCAACGAAAAATTAAACAAAGCATTGGCTGTTATAAATGATATGCAACCATGGTACGCCGACATAGATGCAAACCGAGTAAATATTCATGTATTAGCGGCACATCAAATCGCCCTAAGTTTATTAACTGACATATACGATCACTACTCAATGTTAGTAAAGAGCATCCTCAAGGGAGGCAATATTCTCGATTTTATATCTGCTGCCGAGCTTCTCAAATTAAAAACCAATGCTGAATCCAAATTGCCCACCAATTTGAAATTATATCATCACTACCGAGATCCCGTGGAAGTAATAACCAATTCCTCACACATTTCCATTTTTGGATGTCTCCATATTATTGAGACGAATCAATTCACCATCATCAAACCAACAGTCATTCCGAGGAGTTTAGCAAACGGTACCTACATAGCTCCGGATGTACCTTCTACAATCTTGTACGTCGATTACAACGCTCAAACGTATTTCGAAACATCTGAGGACGATTTTAGAAGATGTCTTACCATGGAGAATCAGAAATTCTTATGCGCAGCAACTGTCGTATTCAGCATAGAAGAAAGTCCAAATTGTCTCATTGACGAAATATACCAGCGCTTGGAAAGGCACGACTGTATCCTGAAGAGTTTTCGAGCTCCCAACGTAGTTTGGAAACATTTATGTAAAAGGAATACATGGCTATTCCTTGCCAGCACACCCACATCGGCTGCTGTAATATGCAATGGTATTCGAGAAGACATTGTTCTCAACGGCACAGGCATTATTCGAACCGATCAAGAATGCGTAATACAAACAAAACGAAACACACTAAAAGCCGATATGTTCCAGCAGATAGAAGTGAAGGCCACATATACTAAGCCCATCAACTTTAGTTTAGCAGAACACACCAGTGCTTCTACTCATCAACACAATCAGCTAGATCCGGAACCGATCCTGAAGACTACAGATCACTTTCTTCAAATTAAGCAGCACCAGGCAGAATTATTGGGCGAAACAGATCCTTCTAGTTGGAAATACAAACATTCAACACATCATGCGTTATCCATCACATCCATCATTATATCCATTGGAATCATATGTATTCTCACATATAAATTATTTCCATGGTGCAAGAAAGGTTGCTTACGGAAGACAACAAAGGTCAACGATTTTGTCATAAGCTCTGTAGTGACACAACCTGTCACGGTCGGGGAGAATGTTCAAGTGCAATAAAAATAACATCAGCAAATTTCTTCATCAGCTGCACTTGAACCTACTGGGCAAATTGCTTGCTTCACATTTCTAGTTCCGCAAACAATTACAATTATGTCGTCTTCCGATTGTTATATAATCGCATTACACGCGTTCTTTAGACGTTAAGTATTTACAAACTTTGTACTTACAAAAATGTACTTCCCAAAATAATGTTTAGTCATAAGTAGATATAAATATCGCTGTGAACTGTGTTAACAGTTAGTTAGTTCAAATCATTGAAATAAACTCATTCGTTTTAAACCATTTACGAGTCTATCATTATATGGACGATGGTTCATTAATTCACATCAGTGAAATAGCATTGTAAAGCCGCAAGAAGGGAAACGATCCCAGATCCACAGCGGACTCCAGATACAAAAGAGTATTTGGACAGTTATGGAAAATGTCTTGGAAAGAGCACGGATTTGCGTAGCAGAAAATGGCCACCACTTGCGGGATATAATTTTCCATGTTTAGACCAAAAATATTCCCCATCAATCAACTACATGTATTTGAAAAAAAAATTATAGGTTTCGCTAAAATAAAAAATGTATAAAGAATTCAAACCCCCGCGTCTATTCTGGCCCACCCTGTATATTTACATGGGAAAGATTCTGTAACGGGTTTGGATGGGTTCGTTTGGATATTTGCAGAATATAACACCAGAAAATAACAAATAAATGTATTTATTCCTCTGTCTCTCTCTCTCTTTCAGCACTACAACCGGTTACCGGTCTTGGCCTGCCGCAAATTCTCTCGCTAGATGTCCCGGTCACGTGCCGATGTCCTCCAGTTTTGCATCCCATTTCTCTTCGCGTCCTGGTCAACGCCGTCTTGCCATCTGAGATTGGATTTTCCTCGTCGCCTTGTTGTTAATAACCTACCACAGACGACTTTCCGAGCTGGGTCACTTTCACTCATTCGAGTGACATGACCAGTCCACCGGAGTCTGTTGAATCTTATGAGCTTCACTACGGGCACGTCCTGATATCTCTTATAGACCTCGTCATTGTAGTCTCCGGAATCGTCCACCCTCATCTATGGGGCCAAATATCCTTTTGAGTATCTTCCTCTCAAGCGCGGACAAGAGGTCGCAATGATTTTTGCTTAGTTCCTAAATCTCAGAGGAATACATTTTCCTTAGTACCCAAATCTCAGAGGACTAGCAGGATCATAGTGCTGTACAGTTGCAGTTTGGTTATTTTAATTAGGTTTTTAGACCTGAAGAGCTTTGATCAGGTGTAGTAGGTTTTGTTGGCTTTAAGCAACCGTGCGCGGATTTCCTCATTAAGTTTGTTGTAGGCTGCTACTTTTGACCCTAGGTAGTTGAAGCTTCGTGCAACTCCAAGGTTGTGATTTCCTACCCGTATACTTTGACCAATATCTGATGGTTGATTTGACGCTGACGATGTCACCATATTCTTAGTTTTGCTTTCGTTTATGTGCAGCCCCAGATTGAAAGCTTCTTCAACAGATCCAGTGGATCTGCTCATGATGTCAATGTCGTCAGCGTATGTCAGGAGTTGTATCGACTTGTAGAGGATAGTTCCTCTTGTCGCAGTTTCCGAGTCGCGGATCACCTTCTCCAATGCCAGGTTGAAGAGGATGAAGGTCAAACCATCCCCTTGTTGGATCCCGTTTTGGATGCTAATTAGGCGGGACAGTGATCCGGCCGCTTTCACCTGGCTTGATATATTGGTTATGGTCATTCTCTTATTAATTTATTTTGGATGTCGAATTCTCTCATGGCTTTATAAAGATCTACCCTGACTATGCTATCATAGCCGGCTTTAAAGTCTATGAAGATGTTGTGTAGCACTACACCGTGCTCTAGACATTATTCCATCGCCTGCCTAAGAGTGAAAATCTGATCTGTTGTTGATTTTCCTGGTTTAAAGCCGCATTGGTATGAATCAACGGTTTTATTCACGAATGCAGAAATCCTCCATTGCAGGATAGAGCAGAGTATCTTATAGGCGATACTCAACAACGTAATTGCTGCACTCCATGATACTCCCCTTTTTATGTATGGGACATATGATATCTCTCTTCCACTTGTCTGGCATCGTTTTCTCATCCCACACACGCACTATAACCTTATGAACTGGTCGGTGTATTTCCGGGCCGCCATCCTTGATTAGCTCTGCTGTAATCCCGTCGACTCCGGCCGCTATATTGTTTTTAACTCGACGGATCGCATTAACTGTTTCATCCAAGCTTGGTGGCTGTAGCTCGGACTCAGTTTGATGATTCAATGGCGGGGTCTCCATGTCTTCATCGAGCTGACCATTCAGGAATTCATTGAAGTGCTCTTCCCATCGTTCCAGAATACTTTCCAGATCGGTAACCAGATTTCCCTCTTTGTCCTTGCAAGTAGTGCTATGAGGTGAGTATTGCTCCATCTTGCCTATAATTTGGTAGAACTTTCGCACCTGATGCGGTCCTTGTTCTCTGTACTTTTCTAATTCACAAACGATTGCTGTTTCCCAGGCTTCCTTTTTGCGTCTGTTCTTTTTTCTTGTTTTCTGAGCTCCTTATATCTCTCTACGCTTGCCCGCGTTTGTTTACAGTGCTGATACTCGGTATGCAGCATTCTTTTGTTCAGTTACTGGTTTTCATTCATCTGGTCTACAACTGCAGCCTAAGATAAGTACTCTATTTCACAATACAATGACTAATCATAATTCAGTAATTCAATAATTCACAACTTACACACTTTACAATACAAAATCGCTATTTCTATTAGTACTTAATGCTACACTAGCACTGTAAAATAACTTGCTCACTACAGATACTCTTTGAATTCAAACTTCAGAATGCCGCTAGTTGACTTAGGAGCACTATTTATAGGGGTGTCTTGCGTACTAGTAATTTCTGGAAATTTCGTAATCCTTTCAGAGGATTTGTCAGAAAGTTTATAGTGGGTCTCTATTTCTCTCGAATATTCGAATTGTGTTGGCTCACCTGATGACTCGAGTTGCCGCTTCGCTGGAAATCGTATTTTCTAACGATTCTGCCGTTTCAATATCATAGAATATTCTAATTGATCTTTTGTAATTATCAAGGTTCAACACTTTTTGACGTGGATACGTCTTAGATTTTGGTTATAGGGGTACAAATTAGAAAATCTGCCTCCACCGTGTCTCCACTTGGGATTTTTCATCGCAGAGATTTTTGATTGACCAATCAGAGCTCGAGTTGACGGCGATAAAAAATTCCAAAGATAAGTTTTATGAAATCTTGCAATTGCAAAATTTCTTGGAATTTCCCAATTCAAGATGGCGGAATCTAAATTCACCCGACAAGTAGTTGCGAAAATAACTAATTTTTACAAACAATACGAAAAGGCTTTGGAAGAGAATATATAACATTAAGAGGTTTTTCTTTTCGTCTGCTCTTCTGTTTCAGCCTTTTCAATTTCACGTATTGCATTAATTGCGAGAGCGGCGACTAGGTGTTTTCTTTTCAACGCCATCTTGAGAATTAAAATTTCAAGAGATTTTCGGCCCAGCTGTCAAAAAAATCTCATTGCGGTGAGATATTTCTTGGGATAAAAAATGGTTAATCAAGACGCGGTGTTACACCGCGTCTTGATTTGGGATTTTTCATCGCAGAGATTTTTGATTGACCAATCAGAACTCGAGTTGACGGCGAGAAAAAATCCCAGAGATAAATTTCAAGAAATCTTGCAATTGCAAAATTTCTTGGAATTTCCTGATTCAAGATGGCGGAATCTAAATTCTCCCGACAAGTAGTTGTGAAAAAAACTAATTTTTACAAACAATACGATACAAAAAGCTTTGGAAGAGAATATATAACATTAAGAGGTGTTTCTTTCGTCTGTTCTTCTATTTCAGCCTTTTCAATTTCACGTATTGCATTAATTGCAAAAGCGGCGACTAGGTGTTTTCTTTTCATCGCCATTTTGAGTACTAAAATTTCAAGAGATTTTCGGCCCAGCTGTCAAAAAAATCTCATTGCGGTGAGATATTTCTTGGGATGAAAAATTGTTAATCAAGACGCGGTGTTAGATAAAGAGAGAAATTTCGAGCTCCGCGGTACTATTCGTACGAGTTGGATGTATTTCATTAGTAAGAGAGCGATATTTCGCTCCCAGCACAAAGTTCTGTGTAAAGATCTTAAGAGCAAGAACATAAAAACCATAATTTCGTACTCATTCTTTGGGGCGTGTTACTGAAATGCTGAATTTCGTTCTCTAGGGAGTGATTTTTATTTTCCATTGATTTCAATTCCTCCTTGGGAGCAGAACGAAAGACTAGAAATGGGAGCGTTTTGAACACTGTATGTATGATATTTATTTCATACTTCTCTGATCATAGACCAATTATAAATAAAATTACTTTTAAATAAAAATTTGTTTCTGTAATTTCCTTTTCACTAAAATTTCTTACTTAAATATCTATTGGCGATCATAGGCGAATCCCCGTCTTCTGGCCGTCTTAACAAGACATACACCTTCTTTTGTTTTAGTAATATGAATAATTTAACCCATTCGGTATTTTGATGTCATATGGCAACGCAGTTAAAAATTTGAATTGACTTATTATTTATTTATTTTCATCATTCTAGTCTCATTCAGTGCACCTTTAAGTGCATTTGTGACCCAATTTTGATTTTTTGAGTAAAAAGCTGGACTACAGTGGACGTATTTGTAAATTTTCAATTTTTTTTGTTTTAAATGAATACTAATAGTTTAAACATAATTAATTTGTATAGAGAGAATTTTTAACCCCCATAGAAAAAAACATGTACCGAACGGGTTAATGAAAAATTATTTTCCATGTTTTGTGGCCTAAATTTTTTAGAAGGAAATTTGAATAAAACTAAAGTATTGTAGAGACACATTAATTGAAACACTTTAAAATTTACTGTAAAATCTAATTTTGATTGATGTAAAATAATAATTATTATTCGTTTTTCTTTTGTCAATGAAGTTGATTGGTTTTTGGTTTGATTGTAGGAGGGGGGCTTACAAGGGAAACACCACGCACGTAGGCCTCAAATTGGCCCATTGTATACCTCCGATGTCCCTCGCTGGAGCAGATTGAGCTCCAGTTTGGTTGTTCAGCCATCCCGACAGTGCTATGTATTTCCTAATTGCCTCGGTTTGAATCGGAAACCCAACAGAAATGGGTTGACTGTCCACACCTACGAATAAGAATGACAGGAAGACAGAATCTGCACATATACAGTGTCCGTGAGTGAAGCATTTTTTCTGAATAGCCCCCAAAAAGATTTCTGATTTATCCCCCAAAGAGATTTTACTGTCCGAAAAGTCACATTTTTTCACATTTCCACACCATGTCACGATATTTTATGTTTTTATCATCAATAAGCGGTGAGTTTTGCATCGAAATTAATTTAGTTTGCGCGAATTAAGTCAGTAAATTAAACAAATTTCGATGAAAACCGAAACGTCTACGAAAAAAACATTTATGATAATTCCTACAAATTCACGCACTCGCGAAACTTCGTTTTGCTTTTAACAAAGTTTTGCTACACGCCGAAAACAAATTTTATCATCAAAGTTATGTAAAATGTTGTTTTTTCGTCAGCATACGCGAAATTAATTTTTAATCGTAACACTTAATGGTGCACCATTAAACAACAAAAACAAGAAGAAGAGCGATCTGTCGAAAAACACCAGTGGCGTATCAAAGCAAATGAATTGCTTTATCTAAGGTTTTCTAAGTTTGTCCATTTTTCCCTACGTCACTACATTAAACTTAATGGTGTTCGTTGTTACTCACACCAACAAGAAAAATGCTTCAATTTTTTGGCTTTATCTGTCTTCCTGTTATTCTTATTCGTAGGTCCACACATGTACCCTTACGAGCAAATTCATCTGCCTTCTCATTTCCAGGAATATTACTATGCCCAGGAACCCAAACCATTTTACGGTGGTTGGTTTCGGAGTCTCTTTAGGTCTTCCTTACATAACTGCACAAGCTTGGATTTGGCAGTGTGTGAAGAAATCGCTTTGATGGCTGCTTGAGTGTCTGAGCAGATGCAGATATCCTTTTCAGTTACTGATAGGTCCAACAGAAGCAGACTCGTTTTTTTGATTGCCATTACTTCGGCTTGAAAAACTGTAACATGGTTGTCCAATTTGAACGGTCGCTCCACTCCGAGTCCAGCACCAATCAGGTTCTCCATCTCGGAACCGTCTGTATATACCGTGATGTCCACTTCCGGTGGTGTGACAGCTTCTGTCTCCCACTTCTCCCGGAGATCAATACTTTTGTAAACATTGGCCTGCAGGTAGGACTCCCGCTGCAAGTCGCTTTCTAAAGATAGAGCGGGTACTTTGGACTTCACGAAATCGATAATGGACTCATGTGGAACTCCTTGTCCCGCATGAGTCCAAGTTCCGGTGAGTTGTAGCCTTATGGCCGCCCCCGCCGCCATATGTTTGACGTGTAGCTCGATAAGGGGTAGATTCAAAATAATCTCCATTGCTCTTGTAGAGGTGGATCTTAAAGCACCCAATGTGCTCAAACAGCATTGTCGCTGCACTCTTTCCAGTATTTTTCGCTTTGATGCCGCTTCCCGGGCTAGTCAGCTGAGTTCTGCTTCAAATTTGCCGGTTACAAGGAGCACTGTCGCTGCACTTTTTCCAGTATTTTCCGCTTTGATGCCGCTTCCCGTGCCTTCCACCATACAAGAGAACCATAGGTTAAAATCGGGCGAATTACAACCGTATAAAGCCATTTAACCATTTTTGGTTGCAGGCCCCAGTTCCCTCCTATAGCTCTCTTGCACATTCCAAAAGCTCTATATGCTCTGCTCTCCCTGTCCTCTAAATGAGGTGTCCAGGTGAGCCGTCTGTCCAGTATGACCCCCAAGTATTTGACCTTGTCTTTCAATTCTAAACTCATGAAGTCAATCCTTGGTGTGGTCAATCTTGTTAATTTGTTTTTCTTTGTGAACAAACAGGGCACCAATCATGTATTACGACGCGTCTGCGTCTTTCATTCGACGTGAAGAAATCGACGCGACTCAATATTGCAATCCTATATCTCGACGCAATGTGTGTCGAAAGAAATAATTTAGAGGACATTGGGTTTGATTATCAAAATAGTTCAGTTTGTTTATGGCATAAAGGACACATTCCATTATTTCATCTTGATTGTCAACATATCTGACATTGCTGGGGCAAAATGTTCACGAACTGTCAAAATGATAAGTGCAATCAAAATGTATATCCTCGGTTTGGATAATTCGAATCAAGAAAAAAACTTTCAATTTACGCCTAATCAGAAGGACACTGAAATCACTGAAAGCATTTAAATCATCGGTGAAAGTTTCCCATAAATTTCTTTTCTTGGTTTTCCCCATCGCATTTTTTCGAGTGACCCTGTGGCAGGTGACCAGTGACGTGGCGTGCTGCTTTCAGTAGGGTGTTCAATATTAAGTTTCTGTTAAATGATAGACGTCTACTCTTAGTTTTATCCAGGATCACGTCGGGGACGTGATAGACAAAGATCCAATTTTTTTCTTTTTTAATTTTTTCAAATTTTTTTTTGTTTTGACGTGGATACGTCTTGGATTTTGGTAATGGGGGTACAAATTAGAAAATCGGCTTGCTGCCATGATAACAAATTTGCAATCGATGAAACTCGATAGTTTGTGGTGATATCTGAACAAAACCTGTGTTATAAGATGAGGGCTACATTAAAGCATTGTATAGGGTATTTGGTTATGTTAAACTATGTTCAATTATGTTTTTAAAAAGCAAAATCTAAATTTTCACTGCCGCTGTTATGCTGTGTCTGCTGCTTGCAGTACAGATTTCACATGTATACTCTTTTTATGCTTTCTTTGTGTGTATTGAATCTCATATAGAACTTGATTGTTTCTCTTCTCTAAATGGGTTGTTCTGATTCTGGCTATTCATATTATTTCGGTTCAATTCGCTTTGGAGGAATTGAAAAAAATTGAAAATAAAAATCACTCTCGAGAAAACGAAATTCAGAATTTCAGTAAAACGCTCCAAAGAACGAGAAAATATTAGGGTTTTAATTTGCTTTGAGAACACAACTTTAATGCTGGGACCGAGATATCGCTCTCTTACTAATGAAATGCATACTTATATGTGTGTGTGCATCATACCCAACAGCAGCCATCGCTCGAACCTTTCATTCATTTTTATGCAAAGCATACAAACCGCTTTGAACAAGAGCGGAAAACTTAAAGAGAAACAATTTCGATCTTAACTTGGGGGGAGAAGGAAAAATGTGCATCGATCGCATGGCCGAATTAAACATAGGTCTGCTGGTTGCTTTTTAACAGCCACCATTTTGCTACGTCATCGGCAAGAAATATCGGTGCATTCTTTCTAATGTTGATTGTGTGTGCGCTAATTTCAATAATGTTTTATATAAAAAGGGAAAATTCCCATTGAATCGTATAAGCCGATGACGTCAGAGCCAGAAGCAACTGAGCTGTCAAACAGACCTTGTATAATTCGGCCATGGTTTTGAACACTGTTTTTAGTTGCTCTAAATTGAAATTGCTTCGTTGCTTTTATCGTGTAATTTTATTTTATTTTTATTTGTTTTTTATCTATGGGCGTTTTCATAAATTCAAGTTCTGCAAAAAAAGATTTTTGATTAAAAAATAACACAAAAGATTTTTCTTAATAAATAACCCAGTTTATGTTATTCGTTTAGTTTACTTGTTATTCGTTTAGTTTACGAAGAAAATTTTTTGTGCAATTTGCGTAAGTTCCGAGTACATTTATGAAAATGCCCTATTAAACATTGTTCATTGTGTTGCAAGTGAAATTTGATTTTTAGGTACAAGATGCCAAAATTCACCAAACGGAAAGTCAAATCCCGTAACATTACGGTCAATCAAATTGTTTCTTTAGTTTCCTTTTCACTAAAATTTCTTACTTAAAGATCTATTGGCGATCGTTGTAGGCGGATCCACGTCTTCTGGCCGTCTCTACGAGACAGACACCTTGCTTTTTGTATTTGTTTTTATTTTTTTAGTTTTTCTTCCTTTTTAAATTTTTTGGTTTTGTTTTCTTTTTTTCAAAACAAATTAAAATTGTGTAATATAACTCATTTATTTTTATGTACTTAAGTCGACCGGATTTCTGTATTTTTAAAAGCTTTTATTTAGCTCGCTATCTTGTTTGTTTGTTTGTTTGTTTGTTTGTCGGGGTCAAATCTTGCAATCAAATTTTGACCCACTTCCACTCATCCGATTCACTTGAAATTTTGTACACTTATATAAGTCCGATGACAATACAATATTTTCTCTACTTCGTCCTTGTAAGGATAAGAGAAGGTCCTGTAAGGATAACGTAATTATCCTTTTCTCCAAATTTTCCGGAAAAAAATCCATTCTGGGGGTTTTTGGGGTCGCTGAATCCGAATCTGTCATTAAAAAGTCTGTAAGGATAACGGAAGGTCCTGTAAGGATAACGTGATTATCCTTTTCTCCAAATTTTCCGGGAAAAAATCTATCCTGGGGGTTTTTGGGGTCGCTGAATTCGAATCTGTCATCAAAAAGTCTGTAAGGATAACGGAAGGTCCTGTAAGGATAACGTGATTATCCTTTTCTTCAAATTTTCCGGAAAAAAATCTATCCTGGGGGTTTTTGGGGTCGCTGAATCCGAATTTGTCATTAAAAAGTCTGTAAGGATAACGGAAGGTCCTGTAAGGATAACGTGATTATCCTTTTCTCCAAATTTTCCGGAAAAAAATCTATCCTGGGGGTTTTTGGGGTCGCTGAATCCGAATCTGTCATTAAAAAGTATGTAAGGATAACGGAAGGTCCTGTAAGGATAACGTGATTATCCTTTTCTCCAAATTTTCCGGAAAAAATCTATCCTGGGGGTTTTTGGGGTCGCTGAATTCGAATCTGTCATCAAAAAGTCTGTAAGGATAACGTGATTATCCTTTTCTTCAAATTTTCCGGAAAAAAATCTATCCTGGGGGTTTTTGGGGTCGCTGAATCCGAATTTGTCATTAAAAAGTCTGTAAGGATAACGGAAGGTCCTGTAAGGATAACGTGATTATCCTTTTCTCCAAATTTTCCGGAAAAAAATCTATCCTGGGGGTTTTTGGGGTCGCTGAATCCGAATCTGTCATTAAAAAGTCTGTAAGGATAACTGAAGGTCCTGTAAGTATAACGTGATTATCCTTTTCTCCAAATTTTCCGGAAAAAAATCTATTCTGGGGGTTTTTGAGGTCGCTAAATCCGAATCTGCCATTAAAAAGTCTGTAAGGACATCTCAAATGTAAGGATACATATTCGAAGACTAAAAAGAACAAAATAAAAAAAATAAAAAAAAATTTTTTTAAAAAAAAGCTTTTATTAAAAAATAATGCACTAAAAAGGAAAAAATAATTTTCTGGACGCTGTGTATCACAAATATAAAAGCTTTTAAAAAGCGAGATAAAGCATAAAACAATAAAATAAAAATTTATCTCGCTTTTTAAAAGCTTTTATATTTGTGTTACACAGCGTCCAGAAAATTATTTTTTCCTTTTTAGTGCATTATTTTTTAATAAAAGCTTTTTTTTAAAAATTTTTTTTTTATTTTTTTTTTGTATGATATATTTAAGCTAATCGGTCCGAAAATTGGATTTATAGGATGTTAAATAAAAGCATATTTTATGTGTTGTGTTATTTTATTTATAACCGGTCAACGTTTAAGTTACGATGGTGACCATCTTCAGGAGTCTTATACATATGAGTTTACTAAAAAAAATTAAAAGAATGTGAACACTATAGGTCTGTTCGATATGAGTCCTGGACTTACTCGGAGTAAATTTTTTTACTCTTTTCTGTTCGATATGAGTCCTGGACCTACTCCGAACACACATCGAACAAAAAAGTGTAAGTCCAGGACTCATCTTTTCAGTCCTGAACTTACTCTTGCTTTTAGCTGGAGTAAACTTTTGACAGCTGATATTGGTCAGACATAACCTCTCTTTTACAGTGTTTGGAAGTCAAGAAAAATTTATAAAATGTGTAATTATGAAAATTTAGATGTTGAAAATCATGACGGAGAATTTCGAGTATACCAAGTTGAGCGTAAGTTTACAAAACAGGTTTCATGAAATACATTTAATATATTAAAGGACAGTTCAAACGTGACTTACTCTGAACTTACTCCAAGTTGTTCGATAAAAACAAATTCAGAGTAAGAAAATCCGCCATTTTGTGGAGTAAAGTGAAAATATTCGGAGTAAGTCTAGGACTTATATCGAACAGACCTTATAATATTGGTAATTTTTTTAAACATAAACTAATATAGTGTTATGTAATAATTTATAAAAAGGTTTTTATTACAAACACTTTATTTATTTAATGTAATTTAAAGTAACACAATGTTGAGTTATTTTTTGTTGTATATTTAAAACGATCAAATAACTTAATTTGTTTCTGTTTTGTGACTAAAACTATTTTACATTTTTATTTCACATTCAACAATTTTAATTACTTTAAGTTAATAACTTTTGTTTCTTAACTTTTACACAATAACTTTGCTAAGCAATTATAGAGCCGAATCAATTAGAATAATTGGACTTGAATGCACCAAATGCGTGTCAGTTGCACTGGTAAACTTATAGATCGGAAAACGTTTTGGAGATCAAGTAATTCCCGTTAAAAGACACGAACACTTTTCCAAATGCAAAATAAAGCCAAAAGAGTGATTTTCTGTCGATATAAAAAACTTGCTATCGGTAGGAGCCGTGAATTGAGACTCCTGCTCCACGGTTGGAGCCGTGAATTCAGACTCACTCCTATCGGTTGGAGCCGTGAAATCAGACTTCTTAAATTACTCCACGCATGCTTTCATCATCCGTTCTTCTTTTAACACCCACGCGCTGATCGATCAATTCTTATCGATCATCCGCGGTGGTCCCGGATTGCCGAATTGGCGAAATTGATTCAAGAGCGCGTGTCATTTGACACCGCGAACACTTGACCGGAAATCATTGTTTACACAAGTGTGGAATTTTGTTAAATGGAATTTTGTTTAAGTGGGCTTTTGCTCCACAACATTCCTTCCCCCGTGGACAAAAAAAAAATGTGAAGCATTTTTTTTTTATTTTTATTTATGGGGTTAATTGAAATTATGCTTTGAAATGAGTTTAGCTGTCGATAATACTTTGGATTTCTCTCTTTTTTTTTTTTTTTTTTTTACTCTATATTTTTAAATCTTCCGTATTTTTTTTTTAAACCGATTTTTTTTTATGGTTGGTTATACTTAAAATTACTGGTCTCATGATCAACATTTATTTTTTATAGTAATGTGATGCATAGAGCGGAAGATTCTAATTGAGTCAAAATAAACTTAAAATTACTGATTTTGTCTTTAAAATTTAGATTTTTTTTTTTTTTTTTTTAAATGCTAATGTGCCGCATAAGGCGGACGATTCCAATTTAATCCCAATGTACTTAAAATTACTTATTTTGAGTGTAAAATTTCATTTTTTACTTTAAATGTTAATGTTCCGCCTAAGGCGGAAAATTGCAATTTAATCAAAAATTTGTTGCTTGGGGAAACCTTATTTTGGTTTTTTTTTTTTCTTTTACATTTTTGGTAAAGTTTTATTTCATTTCAATTTTCTTAACGTTTGGTTTGATTTAAAAACAAAAATTTTAATTGATAATGAAGTAACAATTGGTAAAATAATTTACACGACAATGTTTGTGATAAAACGAGTATTGGTAAAACATTTTTTTTTTAATCTTAAATTCTAGGCTTACATGTTTATTTTCCGTATTTTCTTAAAAATTAATTTTTTCTGTCTGTTGATGTTTCTGTCTTATTGAATCCGAATGTACTTAGAGTTACTGATCTTAGGTTACATATTTGGTTTTTGAATACTTAATTGTGCCGTTTATAGCGGAAAATTTTAATTTAATCAAAATATATTTAAAATTACTGATTTTTTTTTAATGTACATATACATATATATAAATGAAAAATTTTTTTTTTTTTTTTTTTTAATAAATTTTTACCGGTAAATTTGGATAAACGGTATTGTTTGAATCGACTGGTTCATTTTCGGATTGTGCTAAAAATTTTTTTTTTTTTTTTGTAATCAATTTTGATTCCATCGGGGTTTGTCTGTCATGACCTTGATGGGAACGAAACGTGAATTAGATAATTGCCTAAAAGTATGTAATTTCGCTTTTGCTGGACAATTGGCGGGTTTAGTTCGTGCATTTGTTTTTTGAGTACAGTGAAACCCATATATAGTGTCCGGAGTTTCTGTAATCTAATTTTGTAGTCTAATATTGGCTTTTTTATATGTATATAAATATTGAGTTTTTTTTTTTTTTTTTTTTTTTTTTTTTTTTTTTTTCGAAAACGATGGCGAGGGGGAGTGAATTGGTTTTTGGGTTTTGTAAAGTTGTCTCCGTATTTTGGCCTGTTTAGATTTTTGATGAAAGGCGGGAACAAGGAATTTTGCCCAGACATCATAGAGCAGTTGAAATTGTATTGTCCCTGAATTTTTATTGCTCCTACTATTGCCAGGAGTTCCCGTTCTATTGTGCTATATCGTCGCTCAGCAGGGTTTAAAGATCGACTTGCGAATGCAATAGGTCGTTCCTCGCCCTTTTCGCCTTGCGTTAATACTGCACCAATTGCTTCTCCACTGGCATCTGTCGTTACCTGGAAGGGTTGCTCGAAATCGGGATAGGCGAGCAACGGAGGAGATACTAAAGCGTTTTTTAGTTTTGTGAACGCTGTCTGACATTTTTCGTCCCATTTGAATTTAGTATTTTTGCGCAAAAGCTTATTTATTGCTTCAGCTTCTTTGGAAAAATTCGGGATGAATTTACGAAAATAGTTTACCAGACCTAGGAAAGACTGTACTTGACGGACTGTTCTGGGGACAGGGAAGTCCTGGACACACTTAGTCTTTTGGGGATCTGGTAATGCGCCTTCTCTAGAGCATTTGTGACCCAAATAGACAATTTCCTTTCTAAGAAATTGATCCAGTATGTCTTCTATTCGGGGAAGAGGGTATGCATCGCCGATTGTTACTTTATTTAACTCGCGGAAATCCACCACTACTCGCCACTGTTTGATTCCGTCGGCACCTTCCTTTTTAGGTACGACTAAAAGTGGGGAGTTATAGGGACTTCCGCTTGGAGCAATTATGTTTTCGTTGAGCATTTTTTCGACCTCTTCTTGTATGATACCGCGTTGCCGTTCAGGCAATCTATACATCTTCCGATGTATAGGTGGTAAATTAGGTAATGTAGGAATTGTGTGGGAACACTTTGTCGTCTGGGTTAAATTTTCACCAGGTAAATAAAATATGTCACTATATTCCGCACACAAATTAGTAATTTCTTTATGTTCCTCGGTATTTAGATAGTGATCAAACTCAAGGTGTTCAATCACCCGTGTTGCGCGAGGATTTGTGTTATTCGAAACCAGATGGTTCACACTTTTTTCGGATAGTGTGGTTCCATCTGTTGATTGTTTGCACCCGATTGGGGAAATTCTGTATTCTTGTAGCGGCCTAAGTTTGGCCTGATAATTATGTACCTTGAACTCGTGTGTGTTCGTATTAATGATGCTGACGGCGACTTTGCCATTCTGCGGTCTCACGAGACAATTTCCAATGAACACTCCTGGGGCAATCTCTTCAGATTGACAGAGATGATCACCGGTTTGTCTGCATGGTAACTCGCAAATTCTATTTGTTCGTGGTGGTAAGGTAAAGTAACTGCAATTTCCTTGTTCTGGCACCACTCCCGTTTGTTTTCTGCAGGGTTTAACCTTGGTTAACGCCCTTCGGCTCGAATTTTCATTTTGGGGAATTGGTGGTTGGTGAGCGATTTTATTTTGCTTTGATTTGTTTTTATGAATTGTTAATTGACCTTTAATGCAGTCTATTGTGCAGTTGTCTTTAAGGATATCGTAACCCAAAATGCCGTCTCCCGGTATGGTGTTATTTTCTTCAATTATATGGAATTTGCACGTAATTGGGTTTTCCATTGGGATTTGCCCTGTGCATGATCCGAGGGTGTCACCTGTGCCGTAAGCAGTTGTGAGCTTTATCGTTTCGGATTTGTTTACTTTTGCGCGATGAGATAAAGCGTCCTGCTTGATTAGGCGATACGTTGGGACGATACGTTTTGATTTTGCCAAGTAGTTTTGGCTCGACATTGAGACTCTATATGTCCGATACGTTGGCAGAACGTACATTTAGGCCGCATATTCATCGGGCCAGGGCTAATTGGTCCAGTATTTTGGATTGTATTTATATTGTTCTGCCTATTTTGATTAAATGTGTTTTGAGTTGGATTTCTACCGTTTCCGTTATTCGGTGATCGAGTTGTGTTGAAAGTGTTTTGTGGGTTTCGCAGAGGTCCGGGATTTACATTATTTGTAGGGCGATTAGCATTGGACTGGTTTTGTTGGAACCGTCCAAAATTGCTTGCTCCTTGTTCATAACGATTGAAGTTGCTAGGACCCGGTTGATTACGTGTTCGGCGGGGACAGGTGTCTTGGTAATGTCCGTAACTGCGGCATTCAGGACAGAAAGGGGTATTCTTACGCTTCCGACACTCCGCGTAAGTGTGACCAAGGTTACTGCAAAAACCGCATTGGACATTCGTTTTTCTGAAAAATTGCTTTTCGTTCGCGAAATTTGTCTGGTTAACTCGTGGTGGAATTGTGACGTTTTCATTATAGCCAAGGTTTCTGGGAACACTTTTACTTAAACTAGGCTCTGCATTAGCAGGTTGGATCAATTGTGTCATCGGAGGCGGAGATGCCCAACTAACCTCCGTCTCCTCTAATCGAATTAATTTGGTAACGACATCATTGAATTTATTGCTCAAGTCTTGGAGCATATAAAAGCGTGCGTTTGGGTTTGAAAGCCCATATTTCAAAATGTGTACCGCTGTTTCTTCCAGTTCGCCAGAAACAAGATCCGCGTTGTTTCCATGTTTTGCGTTTAGAATTTCCCGGCACTGATAATAAATTTTTCGTACTCGTGAAACGTATGAACCAATCGACTCACCGGGGAGCTGGTGGAGGGACCTCAATTCGTTCACTAAAAGATAATACGGTTTTGTTGGCAATAATCTATTTTTTACCAACGCTGTGAACTCTTCGACTGAGGTTATTGTTTGACCCCCAAGCAGCTCCGCCGCTCTTCCGCGAATGCGCAGTGACAGAACCTTGCACAGTGCTGTTTCCTTAGTGTCTTCTATACATTCTTTGACACTTTCACAGCACCGTACAAAATTCTTAACTTCACTTTCAAGTTGGGGACCCGGTTCCCCAAACAACATTGGCACCGTATTACAGACTAAGTTACTTATCTCTATATAGTGATCCATTTCGGTCTTACCTTGTTCTAGGTTTGAGGTGTTTATGCTGTCGTCAAGGTGTCCGGAAGCTTCCTTGATGGTTTCGCTGTTGCTGTTGTCTCTACTATAGCTGTCTTGTAGTTTCCGCTGGTATTCGCGTCCCGATCGTAGATGTCCTGGCTTCGGTGTTGAAGTACTGGATGGCTCAATATTTCTTATAGTTTCCTCCAGGATGGATGTGATGAATTCTCTGCTTATGTCCTCGCTGGGGGTGTCGTGGCTCATTGACGTTCTTTCCCACGATGGCCCCAAGAGCTTTCTCCAGCGGTGGCCCCGGTGGACTTTTTCCCTCGTTAGCCCCGATGGGCTCTCTTAATTGTTGGCCTTGATAGGCTTTTTCCCTCGGTTGCCCCGGTGGGCTTTCACTTGTAGTTATTTTTCCGGAGAAAGAGAAAAAAAAATTTCACTTCAGCATCAAATCACCAGGCATTAATTAAGTCCATCACTTTATTTAGAAATTTTTTTATTTAATTAATTTTTTTTTTTTTAAATTTTTATTCGATTCGAATTTTGGGTTTAGAATGAATTTGATTAGGTTTTCAGAATTTTTCTTTTATTTAATTAAAAACTTTAGCTTCTTTTTGTTAGTCACTGTTTTCAAGCCAAAAGAAGTTTTTTCGTTGCATATATTCAGGCGAACTTGACCTTGACTCACACAATTCGACACTGGCTTGCACAATTCTGTTTTTAATGTCTCTCTTTTTTTTTCAATTAAACTGCACCATTTAATTTAAGTATTAGTGTGATTTATTAAAATTAGTAATTTTTTTTTTTTATATGTGCGAAAACGTTTAGCACTTTTATAATTTTCTTCAAAGGACACCCATAGCTTCACTCACGATGCCGATCACTTGTTTTTCCTTTACACCTTATTTTACACGCAGGATCCACTAAATGTTTTTACCGGATCCTACCGGCTGCGCCAATAATGTTATGTAATAATTTATAAAAAGGTTTTTATTACAAACACTTTATTTATTTAATGTAATTTAAAGTAACACAATGTTGAGTTATTTTTTGTTGTATATTTAAAACGATCAAATAACTTAATTTGTTTCTGTTTTGTGACTAAAACTATTTTACATTTTTATTTCACATTCAACAATTTTAATTACTTTAAGTTAATAACTTTTGTTTCTTAACTTTTACACAATAACTTTGCTAAGCAATTATAGAGCCGAATCAATTAGAATAATTGGACTTGAATGCACCAAATGCGTGTCAGTTGCACTGGTAAACTTATAGATCGGAAAACGTTTTGGAGATCAAGTAATTCCCGTTAAAAGACACGAACACTTTTCCAAATGCAAAATAAAGCCAAAAGAGTGATTTTCTGTCGATAGAAAAAACTTGCTATCGGTAGGAGCCGTGAATTGAGACTCCTGCTCCACGGTTGGAGCCGTGAATTCAGACTTACTCCTATCGGTTGGAGCCGTGAAATCAGACTTCTTAAATTACTCCACGCATGCTTTCATCATCCGTTCTTCTTTTAACACCCACGCGCTGATCGATCAATTCTTATCGATCATCCGCGGTGGTCCCGGATTGCCGAATTGGCGAAATTGATTCAAGAGCGCGTGTCATTTGACACCGCGAACACTTGACCGGAAATCATTGTTTACACAAGTGTGGAATTTTGTTAAATGGAATTTTGTTTAAGTGGGCTTTTGCTCCACAACAATAGGTAGGTAGGTTAGAGTGGCGGTCTTCCGACCCACTTAGACCAATGAGGTCCATTGTGATACCACATATATATTTATTTATTTCTTCTCTACTCGAACCAGTGTGAGCTTTTTATGAAGCCTAGGAGATTGTTGATGTTTACATCTTTCAATTCATTAGTATTTCCAAAGGAAAAGGATCCTAAAAATAATTTTCTTCTGCGAGCCAGTGCTGGGCAGGTGCAGAGCAGATGACCTACAGTCTCTTCCTCCTCTACATCTTTGCAGCTTCTACAGAAGTCGTTGGAGGGGACACCAAGTCTACTCGCATGTCTCCCTATGAGGCAGTGTCCTGTGATCACGCCTACAATCATGGTAATATATCTTCGGTGCAGCAGAATCAGCTTGCATGTACGCTTTTTATCCAGCTTTGGCCAAATAAGTTTGGTAGCGTGACACGAGGGGCCTGAGGACCACCTTTGATTTGCAAGCATAGCTGCTTCTTCCCGAATCAGTAATTTGCACGTTGTTAATGGTGCACCCAGATACTCCTTTTCCGGCATGATTTGGAGTGTAGTGCCGTATCTAGCGAGTTCGTCCGCTTTGCAGTTACCCGGAATGTCCCTGTGTCCAGGTACCCAGATTAATTTGATATTGAAGAACTCAGCTAGCTCGTTTAGAGTTGCCAAGCACTCAATAGTCACTCTTGATGTTAGAGATGACGAGTCAAGTGATTTTATTGCCGCTTGACTGTCCGTGAAGATGCTGATATCCTTACCCGATATCACATTATTCTTCAGCCAGCTTAAGGCTTCTTTGATCGCCATAACCTCGGCTTGAAAGACGCTGCAGTGATCCGGTAGGCGAAAGGCAATATTTAAGTTTAGTTGTTCAGAGAAAATCCCTCCACCGACTCTGCCCCCCAACTTTGACCCATCTGTATAGACATGGATCGTCTTTTTCTCCAAAACTCCTCCCCCCTCCCAGTTTTCCCTGGAAGGAATAGAAGATTGGAACCTTCTGTCTAGCGATAGCAGTGGTAGGGTATAGTCGATGTTCTCCGGGAGTGTTCTCTGAGACAACAGTATTGAGGCATGTCCATTTTGCGAACTATGCCATTGTGATGTTGCTTTGAGTCGGATGGCTGTGCTGGCTGCCATCTGTTTTCCTGTGATGTCTAGAGGTAATAGGTGTAGCATCATCTCCAGTGCGTGCGTCGTGGTTGATCTCAGCGCGCCACTAATATAGAGAGATGCCGTCCTCTGTACCTTGCTTAAGAGATTGCAGTTACTCTTAGTTTCAAGAGCTGTCCACCACACCACCACCCCATATAAAAGTATGGGTCTTACGACAGCTGTATAGAGCCAATGCACAATCCGTGGTTCCAACCCCCAGGTTTTCCCAATGGAGTTTTTACACGAGTAGAGTGCAACAGTGGCCTTCTTTATCCGTTCAATGATGTTTTGTTTCCAACTAAGTTTCATATCCAGAATAAGGCCCAAATATTTTACCTCTTTTTTGAAGACTAAGCTGGTGCCATATAGTCTGGGAGGGTCTACTTGTGGAATTTTATACTTCCTTGTGAATAGGATTACCTCTGTTTTATCCGGGTTAATCCTTAAGCCACATTTGTAGCTCCAAGTTATTATGTGAGAATGCGCTGTCTGCGTTAGGTCTCTTAAGGTGTCCGGGAATTTACCTGAGACAACTACGGCAATGTCATCCGCATAGGCAATGACCTTAAATTTCCTTCCAGTATTTTTAGTAGTTTGTCAACCACCAAATTCCAAAGAAGGGGAGAGAGTACACCACCTTGTGGGGTGCCCCTGCTCACGAATCTCTTGGCAGATGACTCGCCCAGCTCTGTACTAATGCTTCTGCTTTTGAGCATCTTGCTGATTAGTACCCGTAGCGACTCATCCACACCGACATCCGCCAGCGCCGTAGTTATTGCCTCTGGTTTGACATTGTTGAATGCTCCTTCTATGTCAAGAAAAGTAATCATAGTATACTCTTTTTGTTCTAAGGATTTTTCGATGGTACTCACAAGGGATTGTAAGGCTGTTTCTACAGACCTTCCCTTACAGTATGCATGTTGGGACGCTGAAAGTTGGTTATGGACCCCTTTGCAGCGTAGATGTGTCTCTATCAGTCTTTCCAATGTTTTCAAGAGAAAAGAGGACAGACTTATTGGTCTGAAGTCCTTTGGACGACAGTGGGAGTTCTTACCCGCTTTGGGTATGAACAGAACCTTGACTTCTTTCCACGAGGTGGGTATGTGGGCAAGATCTAGGCATGCCTTGAAGATAATCTCTAGCCAGGGGAGAGAGATATCTAAGGTATTCTGTATATCCGTCGGGATGATGCCATCGGGCCCTGCGGCTTTGAATGGATGGAAGCTATTCACAGCCCATCTTATTTTTGGTCTGGTTATGATTTTACCAGAGTTATTGGAGGGAAAGCACATGTCTGTCTCCTTATAGGGGTCTTTTGAGTTTCCCAGGAAGTGTGTATCAATGAGAAGAGTGAGTGATTCCTCACTTGAAGAAGACCACGAACCATCCTTTTTCATAAGATGGCTAAGCTGTGGTAGTGAGTTAGTAGAGAGAATTTTCCGTAGCCTTGACGCCTCAGAGACTGTTTCTATTTTACCACAAAAAAGTTTCCAAGATTTGCGTCGGGCTTTCCTCAATTCGGTTTTGAATAACTTGAGGCTCACTTTATAGGAGTCCGAGTCATGTTCTGTTCTCGTGCTCTTGGCTTGATTGAACAACCTTCTGCACTCTGTCCGAAGAGCTTTAATCTCTGGAGACCACCAGGAGGGCCTTGCCTTTCCCCTCGATACGCCTAGGGGGCAAGATGTTTCCAATGCCTTACTGAAGATCCCACTGAGTTCCTCCACCATTTCGTTAAGCTCTGTTACTGAGGAGGGGGGATTCGGATATCCCGGTGAGATAAGTTCTTCAAAGGAAGCCTTATGTTTTGTCCAGTCGGTTTTCCGTCGATTACGATAGACCGGCTTACTAATAGGCTGAGTTACCACGTCAAACTGTATATAGCAGTGATCTGAGAATAAGTGTTCTTCAGACACCTTCCAGTTTTTGACTAGGTGACTTGCCGCCTGAGAGACTATTGTTATATCTAAAACTTCCTGTCTATTTTTAGTAATAAAGGTAGGTTTGCTTCCAGAATTACAAATGTAGAGCTTAGTACTTAGGATGAAGTCAAAAAGTAACTCACCTCGTTCGTTGATGTCGGAGCTACCCCATATAGTGTGATGCGCATTGGCATCACACCCGAGGATTATGCAGATGTTCTTTCCTCTCGCGTCCGCTGCGAGCCTCCCCAGGTTATCCAGAGGGAGGGGCCCTAGGTGGTCGTGGGCCAAGTATACAGATGCCAGCCAGAGAGTTAGGCCATAACCTCTAGACTAGCCGCTACTATATCTTCGCTGCTATATGACGGGAGAAGAAATACTTTTAAGTTATTTTTAACTAGAATACAGGATCTGATTTTACCATCCATCCTTGTGTGGAGCAGTTTGTAGCCTGGAGTGTTGAGCCCAGAAACCCGATTTCCAACAATCCACGGTTCCTGTATCAACACGACGTCCTCCCCCACCTTTGACAGGCGAAGGAGGAGAGCGGCAGATGCCGCTTTGGAGTGGTGAAGGTTAATCTGCACTAGGCGAAGCATTGGAGCTTCTTTCTAGTTCAGACACCCCCACCACAGTGGTGTCGGTTCCTGCATCGTCCGAGTCCGTTTCTAAAAGTTCGTCGTCCGTCAGGTGCAGTCCCTTAACTGTACTAGACATCTCCGAGTCTGATGACAAGATGTCATCCCTCAAAGATGTCTCTGGTTGGTGTATAGCAGAGGATTTGGCAGATAGATTCTCCCCATCAACCGCGCCCGCTCCTGTATCAGGAGTAGATTCGGCTGAGCAGAGCACCCCCATTTCCTCATCCTTCTTATACACCTTTAGTGTGATGGCGCTGAAGCCGTAACTAATATTATAGTCGTGAAAGTTTTTTCTGTTAAACCTGAATTAGGTCCAGTACAACTGTGGCACTTGTTATCACCGTGAAAACTTTCACGATTGTTAAAGGCAAAAATTCAAAAAAAAAACAAAACAAATGTCCATTCATTGGAATCACAATCGTAAACCATTCGCATTTGCAATAGTAAATGCACAATAATATTATAGTGTTTATATTCTTTTAATTTGTTTAGTAAACTCATATGTACATATAAGACTCCTGAAGATGGTCACCATCGTAACTTAAACGTTGACCGGTTATAAATAAAATAACACAACACATAAAATATGCTTTTATTTAACATCCTATAAATCCAATTTTCGGACCGATTAGCTTAAATACATATATCATACAAAAATAACTCATTTATATGTTAATTCAATACGACGAGTTTTTTTGACAAAAATTTCCAGGACCTCATCAAAAAAGCTGGTTTTGCTTGGCATACACACCCACACGCATCAGCACGTCAGCCCAACGGCCATACGATGGTCGGTTTTCTATTGTCGGGTTTCGCAGCATCGCGGCCAGCAGCAAGCATCATCGCATCGGTTCGCCGTGCGACTTTTTCTGGAGCACCCAAAATCATCGTTGTGTGCGGTTGCTTCTTGTGAACTTTGACTGTGGTGAAACGTTTTTTATTATAGACTTTTACTTAGTCATATGTGTGTTTACTTTGCTTTGATGCGCTGTAAATTGGAGAACACTCGAGTCGGTCAAACGACCGAAAGAGTCGGTGTTGCGTTTCGAGTGTGTTTCGCTAAGGGGCGAGTAGGAAAGAAGGCCACAAGCAATTTTTACTTTGGTTCGCTGTAAAGTGGAGAACACTCGAGACGGTCGAACGACCGAAAGAGTCGGTATTGCGTTTCGAGTATGTTTCGCTAAGGGACGAGTAGGAAAGAAGGCCACAAGCAAATTTTACTTTGGTTCGCTGTAAAGTGGAGAACACTTGGTTGGTCGAAAGATCGAAAGATAAAGAAACAGGTTGGTAATGTATGGTGTGGGTGCTTTAGGCAACCATTGCCATTGGTAAATTGTCGAAAGAATTGGCACAAAAAAAAAGAAATTAATTAACAATAGATTTCCGATACATATTGGATTTCAGTAGGGTGTGCAGTGAACACCCTCGCACCTTAGAAGAAACGTCACTGCAGGTGACGGATTTTCGCCCATAAATTTGACAAGAGCCGCCAACTGATGATTGTTTGTCTGTTCCCTATAATTTAGTTGCCATAATAAAATATAATGTATATTTAATTTGGTGTTACTTACTTTGGTTTTGGCATTGTTTTAAACCACTTCTTACGAAATTAATTGCAACGTCAAAGTCTTTATCGACGCTAGTCAATGCGTCGTAAGGTTTATTTCCAAATTTGTACGACGCATCGAGCTACATGAATGACTTTTGTGTTGTGAGACGCGTTTATGCAGACGCGTCGCAATACATGGTTGGTGCCCGGAGCTCGGTTTTGGACGGATTAACCTTTACACCGTTACCCTCAGCCCAGTTGCATACCAGGTTAATGGCTGTCCGGGCTAGCCACCTGAGTTCTGTTTCAAATTTGCCGGTTACAAGGATTACCAAGTCGTCTACATAAGAGACGACTCGGAATCTCTGTCTGTCCAGATCAAGTAAGAGGTTATTCATCACCTGCACCCAAAGTAAGGGTGAGAGTATTCCTCCTTGAGTAGCCCTCTTGTGAACTATTCCCTCTCTAGTTTGATCCCCCAGAGATGCGAAAATTCTGCAACTTTTAAGTATATGCGCGATCCATATTCTAATTCCATTATCCACACTGCTTGACCTAAGAACCTCTATCATTTTGCCTATAAGGATATTATTGAAAGCTCCTTGTACATCGATAAATACACCCAGGGTTGATTCCTTAAACAGGAAACCCTTCTATATCCTGTGTATGACCTCATGTAGAGCTGTCTCCACGGATCGGCCTTTGATGTATGCATGTTGGTTGTTTGATAACAGCCCGGCTGGTAGGGTTTCCCTTAATTCCCTATCGCCAATTCTTTCCAGGGTCTTGAGCATGAAGGAAGTTAGACTTATTGGTCTCCAGGCCTTCGCTGACGCATGCTCCACCCGGCCGACTTTTGGTATGAAAACCACTCGAACCTCTTGCCAAAGTCGAGGTGTATAGCACCAGGCCAAACATGCCTTGAATAACTTTACTATCCTTTCACAGATGTGATCCATGGCGTGCTGGAGGATAGCCGGGTATAAACCACCCCTCCCCGGTGATTTGTATGGTCGAAATGAGTCTACCGCTTATTTGACTTTACTCGCTGTATATAAAAACTGCGGAGTTACCTGGTTGAACCCAACCTTCCTCTACAAAAACCCCAGCCCCGCAAAACATCCAGGGAAGTGTTCTTCCATCAGGATATCTAAAGACTCCCCACATGATCCAGCCCTGTTCCCATTGCTCGCAACAATGAGTTCAGGTTGTGTATGGGTTTTCGATAGGAATTTCTTCAGGCTTGCGGTCTCTCCGAAGCTGTTAACGCTATCGCAGAATAAACGCCAAGAGTTCCTCTTAGCTCTGCGTATCATTGCTTTATACTCCCGAAGAGCGGACTGGTATGTATTTCAGTCCTGCTCACGGTTGTGATGTTTGGCTTTGTTGTACAGTTTCCTGAACATTCTTCGCTTTTCCATAATCTCCCCAGTCAGCCAGGGGGTATTTGAGTCACCCTTAGACTTTCTGAGAGGACATGAAGACTCGAAGGATGACTTCAGAATTGTCGTCCGTATTTCCGTTTCTTTGTCAATATCATCTCTACTATTAACGTGAGGATCCCTCCAATTTTTGATCCAATAGTTTCCCAAAAGCGCCCAGTGCGTTCTCGACGGGTTACTAAATTTGGGTACTACTTTCTTTACTCTGCCTAGTTTGAAGCGAATATATCTGTGGTCTGAGAGGCTATTTCGTCCGAAACTCGTCAGTTCTGAACCAAATTCACAGCGCTCCCACCAGCCAAAGTTATGTCTATTACTTCCCTACAGACGCGGGTTATGAACGTGGGCTCTACCCCGCGATTCAAAACATGTAGGTTAGTACTGGATATATTTATAATCAAAAAGTGACTTACCTCGATCGGTACAGTCTGAGCTTCCCCAGCCTGTGTGGTGCGCGCTTGCATCGCACCCGATTACTAAATTTTTCCGGTTACTGCTGGCGTAACTTACCAGTTCCTCGAGCTCCCGGAATGGCGGAAGGGTTGGTGCATCATAAGGGAAGTATACGGAGGCCAACACCATCTGTTCCCTCTTACCTTCTGCGGACCATTCCCACAATATTGCCGTGGCGTCTGTAGATGTATTTTCCTCTTAACTTGACACTGTCCTAATATATTTGTGACCAAATAAAATTCTTCTTCACTAGATGAAAAAGAATCCAAGAAATCAAACACATAAATATCTTCGATTTTTAATTCCACACGATTTTGTTGGTTTTAACCTCAAAAGAGCAATTCAAATATGAAAAGTGCCATTCGACTTGAGAAATGACATTTTGAGCAATTTTTTCGCGATGATGTACAGAAGTTACGAATTTTTGGGAATGCGGGTGAGTTGCAAATGGATCAGCCATGATTGATGACAAAGCTTTCACTTTTATTATCATTTTTTTAGCAATGTGCAGCCATTCAGTCAACTCACTTTAGAGCTTTCACACATATTTTAATTTTCTATCACAAAAAATACACACAAATAGAATGTTTAGGGTCATAAAGTGACCCACTTGTATTTCCCCTTATAATGCATACAAAATAATCGTAAATTACAATTTGTACATGATCTTCGCAACAAGCGTTTCACTGTGTGCTCCACTGTCCAAAAGAAATTTGAATTCACAGAATTTTTAATAACGAAAATTTTGGTTCATAATATAAGGTTAAGACGAATTTTAACATTCTACGTTTTATTTATTTATTTATTTCAACAGGTGCGAAGCACCATCTGAACTAGTTACAAAAAAAAATGCTACAATTTATGTATGGCTGCAATTAAAATTCTGACATAATTACTTATTAATTCATGAATTATTATATAACAATCTCTTGATATCGCTTATATTTTTATAAAAATCGATAATATTATAAAATTTATTAAAAATTTTAGACATGGCTGAAACTGGTTCAGAACGTTCGTAATTTGTTCTATGAAAGTCTATATAAAAGAGAGTATTTCTATGTCTAGTTCTTGAATAAGATATAATATTTAACTTGCTCAATAGCATCGGAGAGTCAATCTCTCCTGACAACAATTTAAAGAGAAACAAAACAGCGAATACTTCACGCCTCATTCGTAGCTGTGGCAAGTTTAACAGTTTTAACCTTTTATCATAAGGTGGCAGTAATTGGCTATCGTTCCACGGCAGGTGCCGTAGAGCAAACCTTAAGAAACGTTTCTGAATGGATTCTAATCTTTTATTGTGAACTTCATAAGCAGGTAACCACACAACATTAGCGTATTCCAATACTGGACGCACAAATGAACAATACAAAGATTTTAACACAAAAGGATCTGCAACTCTTTTGACCAACGCTTCACAAAGCCAAGCAATGCATTAGCACGATTTATAACGCTGTTAATGTGCAAATGAAAATCTAGATTGGTATCAAGAAGAATTCCAAGATCATTAACATAATTGGATCTACACAGTGGAGAATCGTTTAGAAAATAGTCGTAATTATCAATATTCTTTTTTTGCGACTAAAAGTGATGGCTACACACTTAGCAATGTTCAACTTTAAATCGTTATTAGTGCACCAAACAAAGATCTTGTTCAGTTCTTCTTGAAGGACTAAATTATCTTGAGGACCACCGATAGAGGAGTAAAACTTTAGGTCATCAGCATAACCTAGCACGTGAATGTTCTGAATAATAGAAAAAATGTCATTTACAAAAAGAATGAACAACAGTGGACCTAAGTGGCTGCCTTGAGGAACACCTGAGAGAGCATAAGCTATCTCAGAAAAGACATTAGAGTATTTCACTCTGAAAGATCTCTGACTAAGATAAGACGCTATCCAACTGCACAAGTCATTTGAAAAGCCTAATCTTTCTAATTTAAATAATAGTACCTCATGAGAAAGTTTGTCAAAAGCCTTGCTGAAATCTGTATAAATACAGTCAACCTGTGAGCCTGATTCCATTGAATTAATGCAAAAATTAGTAAATTCAACAAGGTTTGTGGTAGTTGACCTACCCTTTACGAAGCCATGCTGTTTGTCAGATAATATGGACTTACATTGGAATGGCACGAATTTTGCGACGATAGATTCAAATACTTTTGGAATGGGTGCTAGTTTTGCAATCGGTCGGTAGTTCTCAACTCGAGTTTTGTTGCCTTTTTTGTGAACCGGAGACACGAAATAAAATTTCCACAATGACGGAAAACACAGGACGTTAGTGACAAATTGAATAAATAAGTTAGTGGTTCGACAAGGGATGAACAACACTTGACAAGAAAGCCAGGAGGAATACCATCAGGACTGGCAGAAAAGTCTTCATCTAATCCACATAAACAATCTGAGATATCTAAAGTACTGATCTTAAAACTACCAATGTGAGTACTCGAAGCACCAGTCAAGTAATTAAAATAGCTATAATCTATATTAAAGGTATTAGTAGCAAAAATACTACTGAAAAAATCTTTAAACATATTAGATATCAAAGATGGGTTATCACTAGATGAACCGTTATAAGTTACACAAGAAACATTTAGGTTACTCTTACGCTTGCTGTTTATGAAGTTCCAAAATTCGTCAGGTTTATTTTTTATATCAGTCTTCATTTTGTCAAGATACTGTGTATATAAAATTTTAGAATAAATATTGTATAATTTACGGAGGTTTGAGTACGCTTCATAGTCACTGTCAAAATTAGAACTCTTAAATATATGCCAAGCCAAATTGCGACGATTACGCAACTCACGAATGTGTTCATCGTACCAGCAAGGAGCAGAGTATCCACGCTTTCTCCTAACTTTAACTAGTGGAACATGCAGAGAAATTGCTTCGAATAAAATATTGTAAAATTTATCTACCGATGAGTTCACGTCAGGATCATTATAAACCAACTCAGCCCAATTAACGTTTAGCAGATATTCATTTAATTTACAAAAGTCAGCCATTTTAAAATTATAAGTAAAGTCTGTATTATCCAAGTCATGCGACGTGAAGAAAACGGAATTTAGCTCAATTAGTAATGCGGGATGATCGGGTACTTCCATTAACAGGACGGCATCTGGTTTTTCAATACTTGTGAACGAGGGACAAGTTGTAAAGGCCAGATCAAGAGTTCTTTGGCGGTAATTAGAGATTGAGTTGATCTGCATTAACCCATCCGCTGACAGACTATCTACTACTGTTACCTCCGCTCCACTTTTGGGGCAACACGTAAAAAATTCCTCGTCATCTGATGGCGTCCATCTAAGATTGGAAAGGTTGAAATCACCTAGTATTAGGATTTCATCAACTGATGAGCAAACATCGAGCACTGGTTTAATCGCCATCAGAAACTTTTCATATGTGGCCAAAGGACTGCTAGGAACTATGTATGTGACTATGATGTAGATTTTTTTTGATCCGAGAGATATAGATGTGCATAGGATTTCAAGATCATAACCCTAACAAAAAATGGCATTCTGAAATGCGCGCTTTCTATACAAAAATTACGGCCAAAGCTCACCCTACTTGGTCATACTCACAGATATCGGAATTAGAATAGATATCGTGTTTTGCTATCTCAAATGGGCCACTGAAATGTCAAAATATTATTATGGGGAAAGGAGATAAATATATCATGCTTCGTTTTGGAATGTAGAATGTTTGTAGTTCACTTAAAAGCTAAAATTCATTTTTAATTTGAAACTTGAGAAATGCAAAGTTGGCAATTCAGGATTCATTTTACTATGTTATGCAAATTTAATCTTTATGTGGTATGCTAAGCCATGGAATTCACTTTTCGTTCTCTTATGAATTTCACAACAATGTAGTCAACTTCTCAAATCGTAGGTGGTTATGATTTGATTATGACAGATATAAAAGTTTTTAATCTTCGTATTGTTTATTAACCAGTTATGTGTTAAAATGAAGTGCATAATTAAAAATTGTTTAACACCCCGATTATCTTAGACCATTCACTAAAAACGACGCATTTTATTTCATTTCACTGAAAGTGAAATTTTTAATTATCTTACACCCCGATTATCTTAGACCATTCACTAAAAACGACGCATTTTATTTCATTTCACTGAAAGTGAAATTTTTAATTATCTTAGACTCATGACCGATTCGTGAAATAGTGCGAAACTTATATGGCATCACTGCAATGAAGGTTACAAATCTCACCGCAGCACAAAGCTCACGGGAACCTATTTCGTTGCGTATGCACTAGCTATACGACTCAATATACTTTTGTGGATAAACTTCAAAATTAACTTTTGAAGTTTCAAATTTTAAAGTTTTGAGTATTTTGTTTGCGAATACTAATTAGAAAAACGTATTTCAAGCGTCAGTTAAGTTTATTTATAGAAGAAAAATGAGCTCCCTGGAAATGTTCGAATCGGATGACGAAGTTTCGGATACAGATTACCGACAAATCAGGCGAAACTTGAGAGACAATTCCAATCCTCTGGAATTGCCGGAAGAATTGTAACACATTTTTTATTTTACTATGTAAAATTATTGTTATGTTTTTTTCAGGTTTGTAAAAATTTTTCGCGTTAATAAAACGGCTTTTAGTTGGGTTCTGGAGCTCCTAAGCCAAAACCTTCCCTCCACTATGCGATCCACTTCTGTTCTTCCCATTTTAAAATTTGCGGGGACGTTGCGGTTTCAAATTGTTGTACATTAGTAATTTTATAGCTAAAATTTGTGATTATCAAATGTTACAATTGAAAGAATAGTAATAATAAACACCCTCGTTGATTTTCCATACATTTTCCATCCATCAATTACCGCTGTCGATCACAAAATAGCAGCCGACTTGAAATGTCACTTTTTGCGACAAATTTCGCAAAAAAAGGCTAACATGATTGGGTTTTTTTTACATAATCCCGATAACCAAATGAAGTGAAATTCGTCGATTCACGAGTCTTAAATAATCGGGGTGTTAGACTCATGACCGATTCGTGAAATAGTGCGAAACTTATATGGCATCACTGCAATGAAGGTTACAAATCTCACCGCAGCACAAAGCTCACGGGAACCTATTTCGTTGCGTATGCACTAGCTATACGACTCAATATACTTTTGTGGATAAACTTCAAAATTAACTTTTGAAGTTTCAAATTTTAAAGTTTTGAGTATTTTGTTTGCGAATACTAATTAGAAAAACGTATTTCAAGCGTCAGTTAAGTTTATTTATAGAAGAAAAATGAGCTCCCTGGAAATGTTCGAATCGGATGACGAAGTTTCGGATACAGATTACCGACAAATCAGGCGAAACTTGAGAGACAATTCCAATCCTCTGGAATTGCCGGAAGAATTGTAACACATTTTTTATTTTACTATGTAAAATTATTGTTATGTTTTTTTCAGGTTTGTAAAAATTTTTCGCGTTAATAAAACGGCTTTTAGTTGGGTTCTGGAGCTCCTAAGCCAAAACCTTCCCTCCACTATGCGATCCACTTCTGTTCTTCCCATTTTAAAATTTGCGGGGACGTTGCGGTTTCAAATTGTTTTACATTAGTAATTTTATAGCTAAAATTTGTGATTATCAAATGTTACAATTGAAAGAATAGTAATAATAAACACCCTCGTTGATTTTCCATACATTTTCCATACATTTTCCATCCATCAATTACCGCTGTCGATCACAAAATAGCAGCCGACTTGAAATGTCACTTTTTGCGACAAATTTCGCAAAAAAAGGCTAACATGATTGGGTTTTTTTTACATAATCCCGATAACCAAATGAAGTGAAATTCGTCGATTCACGAGTCTTAAATAATCGGGGTGTAAGTATGAAAAAAGACTCGAATGCAATATTTTTCAGGTAAAACGGAATTACATAAATATCAATTTCGGTAATTTTGATTAATTATACATAAATATTTATAGTTTTCCAAGTGATGAAAAAAGACTCACTTTATGGTGCAACATCCTAAATATCAGCGTGGATGAAATTACAAAAAAATCCAAAGTTTTTTTATGTTTCTTATTTAATGTGTTACTTTTTATTTTATTTACCTAATTGGAATTTAATATGTTTTTGTTGTTTTTGAAATTTTTTTAGTTTTTTTTAAATAAAATAAACTGTTCTTCAAGCTTTGTTTTCATATGATTCAGTTCTTGGTATTTCAATCCTAGAAAGTAAACGCACATTTTTTTGCAATTATGGGGGTCCTGCTTAAACGCACAATTTCGTGCAATAAAAAGGGCCCCGCATAAACGCAGAAATTCGTGCTGTAAAAAGGGTCCCGCATAAGTGCAAACCTTCCTAACTGCACAAGAAATCCAGGATTTTTCCCATGTGCAGTTATCCGGGGATTACTGTATAGTGGACCATGATACTAAATTTCCAAACATCATGAATATAAAACCAGATGTAGGTTTTCTATCTAAAACATCTGAAGCCCAAGTTGCGTCTGCATATCCTGTAACAATTCTAAAATCATTAGATTAAACATATTTTAATTTTAAATTTAAAGTTCCTTTAATATAACGTAATATTCTTTTTAAATGTTTCCAATGTATTTCTCCTTCACAGCTTTGAAAACGACTCAAATAATTAACTGCTACTCATAAATCAGGTCTGGTTGCCAAAGCAGCATACATTAAGCATCTAATCAATTCTTTATATGGCTGAGTAGTTAAATCTTTTATATTATTTGTCTTTTCCAAATTTAAATTTATTTCCATTGGAGTGCTTACTGGATTACAGTTTTCCATTTCAAATTTTCTTAACACATTTTGCAAATAATGTTTTTGAGTTAATTCCAGGACTCCAGCTTCAATGGCCCTTACCAATGAGATGTTACTGACTTAGTAACAACTTAAGGCATGTGCGAAACGGTCTAATTGCATGCTAATTCGAGTGCGTTTTCATTCATTTATTACAGCGAACTGGAAACTTTCCAATAAAAATTAGAATTTGAACCGAAATTAGCATGCAATTAGCCCGTTTCGCACACGCCAAAAGTTGTTACTAATTTAGTTACAACTCATTGGTAAAGGCCAATATTTCTAGAAATTTCAACTCCTAAAAAAGTTAAGATTGTCGTGGTTTTTTAGATGGATAAGAAGTTTATGGATGATAGAAACGATGGATGGTGAAAACTAAAACTCAATTCACTTTTAACTTTCGTCTTTATTAAACACTTGCTTTTTACAAACTTATAACTTATTTTCTTTTACAATTAACTTAGTTTCTTTCCTTTTATTCACAATCTCAAAAAACTAATCTTCTTCTAATTTAATACTTTCTTTTTTCACTTCTTATTTCAAAACTATCTTTCTTGACTTATTATTTCAAAACTCTATTTCTTGACTTATTATTTCAAAACTCTATTTCTTGACTTATTATTTCAAACTGTACTTTTTGACTATTGATTTTTAACTTTACTTCTTGACTCTTGATTTTAAACTTTACTTCTTGACTCTTGATTTTTAACTCTTCTTATTGATTCCTGAATTCCAACTCTCCTTCTTGACTAATAAATTAAAAACTGTTCTTGTTGACTTCTAATTAAAAACTGTTCCTCTTGACTACTAAATTAACACTCTCCTACTTGACTATTAAATTCAAACTGTCTTTCTTGACTTATTATTTCAAACTATCTTTTTTGACTTATTATTTCAAACTGTACTTTTTGACTATTAAATTAAAACTCTTCTACTTGACTATTAAATTAAAACTGTCTTTCTTGACTTATTATTTCAAACTATCTTTTTTGACTTATTATTTCAAACTCTATTTTTTGACTCTTGATTTTAAATTGTCTTTTTTGACTATTAAATTAAAACTGTTCTTGTTGACTTCTAAATTCGAACTCTTCCTCTTGACTACTAAATTCAAACTGTTCTAATTGTCTTCTTATTTACAACTTAACTCTTTTACTATTAAATTTAAACTTAACTCTTTGACTATTAAATTAAAACTGTCCTCCTTGACTTTCAAACAAAAACTGTTCCTCTTGTCAAATTCTTCCATACCTAAATTTTGACCTCTTCCTTTGTTGAATCGAGTAGGGGTTCGGATCTACGTTAACATTTCTACAACACGAAATTAATAACTTTACTTTCCCATGGGAAAATATAAATAATAGGTCAATCGAATGTTGACACATCGTAACTTCAATAAGTCGATATTTGGAAAAAGCAACGTTGAAATTTAGTCTTCGTTCAAAAATGAGACTTTGTTGCTTAACGACTTTCTTTTGAAATTACTATGTTGGCAATAGTTTTTAGTAACTACAACGGTCACTGAACCATTTAACAACTTTCGAAATCCATTGCTTATAGTTGATGTTGAATAGTTAGATTTCGTAAGTATCCGGTCTCGATTCCATTTCACTACATTCCTTCCCCCTTCAACAAAGGAAAATGTCGTAGACATTTTTCTTTCATTTTTTTTTTGTAAAAAAAAATAATCAAAGGTACTTAATTTTTACAGTATTACAACTCAAAATCATACTTACATAATTTCTTAAAATATTGTATATTAATATTTCTTTTTTTTTCTTATTTAATGATATTCATAACATTTTAATTTTTAAACATTTCGTATAATTTTTCCTCATATATCCTCTTTTTTTGTGTCTTTATTAAAATTAATTATTTTAATTCATGAAATTCAAAAAAATTATCTATTATATGTTTTCCATTTTATAAAAATCTAATTTAAATATTCAATTAATGCTTCGACATTTTTTTTTCATCATTTACTAAAACTTTTTCCTCAAAAGTCGTACTAAAAGCAGTTTTCTCCCGATCTTCGTCTTCGACGAGGACCTGATGGTATCCACTGGCCAAATCTAGAGTGGTGAAATAACGACAATGTCCCAACTGGTCAAGAATATCCTCGATTCTCGGCAGTGGAAATGCATTTCCTAATGTTATATCATTTAATTTTCGATAGTCTACAACCACTCTCCACCGTTTCTTACCATCTGGGCCTGCTTTCTTAGGTACTACCAGTAATAAATAATTTTTGTCATATATAAACTTGGTTTTTTCATCTCTTTTTTTATTTATTTATTTAATTGTTATTTGTTTTTTTTTTTTTTTTTTTGAATTTTTTTTGATTTTCCATATCTCCATTTTTCTTTCGTATATCCTGTAAATTTAGTCTTACAATAATTACTTTTAAAATTGTCATTTTTATTTCGTATTGAATTTATTTTCTCTTTATTCTCGTACTTGATATTTTTGTCTATGTTTTCATTTTTTCTATAAAACATATTTCTTTTCTTTCCATAATTATTTATTATCCTTAATTTTTTTCTTTTTATATCTGGTATATTTATTTTATACCTTTCGTTTTTTATTTTTACTTCATTACCTATATATTTTTCGTTTTTTATTATTTCTTTACTCATAAAACGACCATTATTATCCACCTGTACTTCATTATTAACCCTATTTCTATTTATTTTTTTTATAACACCATTTATTTCATTATGTTTCTGTAAATTCGATAAAATATATTTACTATTCTCTTTTTTGAAATCTTCACATATATCCTCATCTAATTCACAACTTAAAAACTCTGATGCTGGCTCCATTTTCGGCCTATAATCTTTCAATATTATATCGTCATTATTCATATTCAAAAAACTCATTTTCGCTACAATATCTTTACTCTTAGTCAAACAGTTTCCCACAAATGTCTCTGGCTTTATTTCTTCTGTATAACTTATTTTTCCTTTATAATCGTTTCCTTTTAATAAAACAATCTTTTTACTTCGAGCGGGGATTATCGTTTTAAAATCTAACTCGTTGGAAAATAGCGATTTGCTTCTGAAATCGGTATCCTTTTCTCTCTGAGTCTCTAGAATACTTCTTTCTTGTGGTACAGAAAGTGTGTCTGACCTACTTATCGAAACGTCTTCAGGGTTGAATTCACCGAAAAAAGATTCCAAATAGAAATCATCGGTTTTACCCCAGATATTAACTTCTCTCGGAGTCTCATTAATATCCTTAAAAGAGTTATTCAAATGTTGAGATGGTTTAGTATTTGATTTTTTGGCCAATTGTGAATGATAATTTTCACCATGAACACAAGTATTATCTTGTGAGTGCAATTCTTCATATTTAACACAATTTTTACCCGTGGAATCGGTCCCCTCAGGGTGATGGGACTCCGGTTTGCACAAGTGCTCCAAACAAGATGGGCTAATCTCCTCAGAGTCATTAGTACCTCCTGTAAAGCTAATTGTCCCCTCAGGGCAAACTTGTGGCTGGTCGATGTCCCCCACGTAATTGTCAAATACTTCATCTTGTTCAATCTGACATTGACACTTTTCTTCCGCATATTTTCCTTGATATATTGGTAATTTTATAGTTTCCTCAAAACTACTCTGATTCTGATCTGGATTAAAATTTCGCTCTGTTTCTCTAAATTCTAAATTTGATTGGGGCTGTCCGTTGCCCGCTACATTCAGATTTTCCCAACGTTCTTTTAACCTACATTCATTTGTAGCATGATGTGGACTTAAACAAAAATTGCACGGATTTACTCTAATTAATCTCACATTCAAATTTCTCGTCTTTTGTCTACAATCTGATTCTAAATGGCCAATTCTTTGACAAAAGTTACATTTAATGGGTGGTTGTCGTGATACCAAATTTCTATTTCTACACTCTCTACTAGTGTGATTTGCACCCCCGCAACTATAGCAAATAATTGGATTTCTCCGAGTTGAACTATAGCTATTATCATAGCCGGCGTTATTAATCGTATTATTCCTGTTTGAAGAATACAGGTTTCGATTATTTTCTTCCCTACGGTTGGAATAATTATTCAGGGTGTTGCTTCTAAAATCCGAATTCTCTCTCCCAAAGTTATTATAAAGTGATCTTTGAGTGGTATCTCGTATCTGATCATTTCCAAAGCTAACTGATCTCTGAGTATTTGCATTTATAGGGTGTTCCCGTTCAAATTTTTCTATCATACCTACATTTTTTATTAAGTCTTCCAAATTTCCCTTTTGGGTGTGAGCATAATGTCTGAGTACCGGATTCAATAGACCATGTTTAAACGAATTTATGGCTATCTGATCGTATTCTTCATAAAACTCGGTTTTGGCTTTGGGATATAGTTTATCTATAACCTCTTTACATGAACTAACTTGTTTCAAGATTCTTAGACCGAATCTATCTACTGTTTCTAAATTTTTTTGTTTGTAATTTCGCAGTTCGTCACAGAGCTCGACTAATGATTTCTTAGGCATATACTGTTTAACTAATAATTTTTCTAAATCATCAAAGGTTTTGATATCCTGACTTGTGACTAATTGGAGGGCTTCCCCAGATAAGCTAAAACTAGGTAAAAGTTTAACAAATGGAACACGTTTAGCCTCTTCCAAAATATTATGATATGCTTTGGTAATGGTCAAATAATGGTGAAGGGTCATATGACGATCTGGAGATATTGCTCCTGAAAATTTTGGAATACATTTTATTATGAATTCTGCTAATTTCTGTGCACTGTCTGCTTCAGTAGCCATTTTTGTATTTTCTTTTTCTGTTTGTTTTAGTTTACTAAGTAATTGGGTTTTATGTAGAGAAAGCTCTTCTATTTCTTTTCTTAAGTCAGATAATTCTAATTTTCCAGGCTCTAAATTATTTTCTCCCCTTGATTCTTAGCTTGGATTTTGTAAAAAAAATTTTTTTATTTCCCTGGACGCTTCAAAATCTACTTGCAGTTTTTTTGATTTTTTCGATCTCTTCCTTAGTGAGTATATTTTCTCCACCCATTTATTTAGATCAATTTTATGTTAAACTTAACCGTTCCATTTAAAATACAACTGACATTATAAATATTTTGATGATCTAGTCTTATTTTATTCTTAATTATACAACTTATTACAAAAATATTAAAGAAAATATTATTTAATTCTACCTTGTTAATTTGTCGACGTCATTGTTTTCGCGCTGCTTTCTTACTTCCAATTGTTGACCTTGACTGCAATCGGCTGCGTTGCACTTTTCCTGACCTTTCCCAATCATGATTTTCACCTGATGAAATGTCCTCATATGATCATAAAGTTGATTGTCCGCTTTTAAACGCCACTTGAAAGTTGACTCCAACGTTGACCTTGGCCGTAGCACGCTTCTTATAAAATGATATTTCCGTAATTGTTGTTGCATTTGGTGCGGTGTTCTCACCTCGCTATTGCTTGTATTTGCTGATTCTATACTTTTTGTGTAAGTTGCCGTTGGCCGCTGCTTTGCTGTTGCCAGCTGCTTTTGCTGCTTCCTTCTGGTTTTGATTTTCTGTTACTCTGCACTTGATGTGACTTGCAGACTAATTTAATTGATGATTTTTGGTAGTTGAAATGAAAATTAATTTTCTGGTCTGCTGTTGATGTTTATGCTCGCTTTTCCGCTCCTTCTTTTATCGTTGATACTGCTTACTGATGATGTTATTTTCCTGCTGCGTTTCTCGTTCTGAATGCTCACTCATTTTTATTTTTCACTATAGTTTTTCACTAGATTTTTTCACTATTTTTTTTTTTGAAAAAATATTGCTTTTCCAGATTTTTCAATATATAAAATGTTTTCACCGTTTGTAACACCAAAAACTCCTTTACACCACTGTCGAAATAGGTTCGGTAGAATCGCTAGAAATATTCGGCAATTCTAATACCGGCTGCGCCAAATGTCGTGGTTTTTTAGATGGATAAGAAGTTTATGGATGATAGAAACGATGGATGGTGAAAACTAAAACTCAATTCACTTTTAACTTTCGTCTTTATTAAACACTTGCTTTTTACAAACTTATAACTTATTTTCTTTTACAATTAACTTAGTTTCTTTCCTTTTATTCACAATCTCAAAAAACTAATCTTCTTCTAATTTAATACTTTCTTTTTTCACTTCTTATTTCAAAACTATCTTTCTTGACTTATTATTTCAAAACTCTATTTCTTGACTTATTATTTCAAAACTCTATTTCTTGACTTATTATTTCAAACTGTACTTTTTGACTATTGATTTTTAACTTTACTTTTTGACTCTTGATTTTAAACTTTACTTCTTGACTCTTGATTTTTAACTCTTCTTATTGATTCCTGAATTCCAACTCTCCTTCTTGACTAATAAATTAAAAACTGTTCTTGTTGACTTCTAATTAAAAACTGTTCCTCTTGACTACTAAATTAACACTCTCCTACTTGACTATTAAATTCAAACTGTCTTTCTTGACTTATTATTTCAAACTATCTTTTTTGACTTATTATTTCAAACTGTACTTTTTGACTATTAAATTAAAACTCTTCTACTTGACTATTAAATTAAAACTGTCTTTCTTGACTTATTATTTCAAACTATCTTTTTTGACTTATTATTTCAAACTCTATTTTTTGACTCTTGATTTTAAATTGTCTTTTTTGACTATTAAATTAAAACTGTTCTTGTTGACTTCTAAATTCGAACTCTTCCTCTTGACTACTAAATTCAAACTGTTCTAATTGTCTTCTTATTTACAACTTAACTCTTTTACTATTAAATTTAAACTTAACTCTTTGACTATTAAATTAAAACTGTCCTCCTTGACTTTCAAACAAAAACTGTTCCTCTTGTCAAATTCTTCCATACCTAAATTTTGACCTCTTCCTTTGTTGAATCGAGTAGGGGTTCGGATCTACGTTAACATTTCTACAACACGAAATTAATAACTTTACTTTTCCATGGGAAAATATAAATAATAGGTCAATCGAATGTTGACACATCGTAACTTCAATAAGTCGATATTTGGAAATAGCAACGTTGAAATTTAGTCTTCGTTCAAAAATGAGACTTTGTTGCTTAACGACTTTCTTTTGAAATTACTATGTTGGCAATAGTTTTTAGTAACTACAACGGTCACTGAACCATTTAACAACTTTCGAAATCCATTGCTTATAGTTGATGTTGAATAGTTAGATTTCGTAAGTATCCGGTCTCGATTCCATTTCACTACAAGATCTTCAAAATCTTGCATTTCAAATTGAGACGACAATAAAATTTTGATTTTTTTAATATCTTCCAAGGATTTTGTAACGATCGATGCTTCCAGAATCTATAGCTAAAATACCGATAGAAATTCGATTCATTCCATGGCATTGTTTGGCGATTTTTTCCAGTAACTTCTATTCAGTTGTTACTAAGCTTAAAAGATTATTACTTCCATATTTCAGATGAGATGAAAGTATTGTCGTTTGAATTTCAAGAATATCACAAGAACTCAACTAACCTAGAATCTCTTACACAAAGTATATTTCGCGTATTTAAATTATAACTTTTTGTATTAACCTAAAATTTCAAAATACAAATTGAACAATTTTTCTAAGAAAGTATAGCGATTCAATCATTGAAAATCACTTGCCTTTGTTTTTTTTTTGGTGTGAATATCCTTCTTATAGTCTAGTATAAGGAAATCGCAAGATGACCTTATTAAAATCCCTAGCAACAGCAGGATATTCCGTTTGACCGTTTGTTTAAACTTAGTTTGCAATTTTCAGTTGAAACAATGGCATTCAAGATTCATTGTTCAAAGGAATAACAGAAATACGAAATTCAAATCTTTTTCCTTTGATAGTTCTTTAGTTCTCTCCCAAACGTTTTTGAAGGCGGTAGGCGCGCATCGCTTAAACTAGTATAATTTTATATTAAATTTTAACGCGAGAAGTGACAGGAAAGGATATTTTGTTGTGTAGACTATTTTACTTATTATTAAATAACTTAAATCTAGTTTCACTAACCTAAAATAACGAATTATTGAAATAATAAAAACCTACGTTATAAAAGACTAAAAAACGCGCGTCCCCAAAAAAGGATATATATAAAAAATAAAAAAAAAACTAGGTGACAAAGTGACTAAAATAAAACAATATAGCATAAAAAAAATTACTTGCAAATAAGACTGTGAAAAAAAAAAACATGACTAGTCTTAAAATGAATTAAAAAGGTGTAAAATATAACAAAAAAGGATAAAACCACTTCAAACATCACTGCAGAACAACAACAAGACGCAGATCAAGCATACTTTGCACAATCACCAATCATTCATAATCATCACATTCTGTAAGTCATTCAAACATAATTTCATCTAAAAACACACACGCACACATACACACAACACAAACATACACACAACAACACACCTTGGGAGAGGACTCATCATACAACAATTAAAATTTCATGAAATTTCGCATGCAAATCATTCACTGACGTCACTGGATCAGGGAATTCCACGTCACAATCATATCATTGCATGCACCTATTCATATCCCACGGGATACATTCAAACACACTCATTCAAACACACACGCGTTTTAACACACATATACACATCAATCACGCAAATCACGATCGACGCGGAAGATTCATGCAGGACGAAATCAATATCACCCGTACAACACTGCAATCAACATCACACATACACACACACACACAACATTGCATGCACAAATTACATAAAAACAATCATATTTCATTCAAACATTTAATTTTTTTTATATATAAATAAACTTCACTGAATACTAACATGAAAACATACTACATAAGACATGTTATTTAGAATATTATTCTGATTAGTACATATTTATAAAATTTTTTCTGTAAATTAGGAGTGGCCACCTTTAAGTTTTGTCATATTTTTTTTTATCTTAATATTTAGATTTTTAGTTAAGTTGAAATTTCCTTTTCTTTTTCTGTTTGCGCTCATTTTTTTTTTTTATTAAAAATTGGTAATTCTTAAAGAAAATTTGGTTTCATTTTCACAAATTTTTTTTTGATTTGGGACAGAATTGATTACCCTTTTAATATAGGTTCGCTGACCTTATTGACAACATAGTTTAAGCCATGGTTTCGGCAAATGTTTGAACGTTGCGTTGACGTTTAGAAATGTATTGCTAAGGTAGTAGACGAGAGGAGAATGTCTTAAAGGAAGACGAACGAAGGCTATCGCGAAGATCACGATGTACTACGAAATTTTGTCGGTTGTGTTCCCCCTTCCCCTTCCTATGTGATCCTGATCCTTTTTGATTTTGTTGTGTCGTGGCTACCTAAACTGCTAGGGGTGCGATGACCCCCATCTCAGGGCAGTTTGCCACTTTACCCTTTAAATGTGCATACCCCCTTTGTGTATTGGTGACAGGATGAGTAACCCCGACCCGCTGCTGAGCTAGCCCCCCTTTTGGGTATGCCCTCATCCACCGTTCACCATCCCACGCCTGTGAAATGACGATTGCTGAGGCAGCGGCAATCATAGGGTCATTTCGGGGTGTTGTCCTTACAATTTGCTTGTAATTAATATGTCATCCACATATAGCAATACAAATATTGTTGATGTTTCATTATCATTTTTATACAAACAGTTATCAGAACTACATTGTTTAAAACCAATTGATAAAACAAAATTATGAAGTTTTTTATTCCAGCTTCCTGAAGCTTGCTTTAATCCGTATAGTGATTTATTTAGTTTACATACTAAGTTTTTACCTTGTTCAAAACCTTCAGGCTGTTCCATATATATTTCCACTTAAAAATGCAGTTTTAACATCCATTTGATGCATAATATGGAGAATATGTTTAAAAAAAATCAAAGCCTTTTATTTGAGAATAGCCTTTCGCTACAAGTCGGGCTTTAATCTATCTTCAAAATTATTTAACGTTTTCTTAATTCGGAACACCCATTTACATTTTATTGGACGTTTTCCAATGAAGTCAATTTCCAAGTAATGAATTTAACTCATCTTCAATTGTTATTTTCCATTTATGCCAATGATTTCCTTGCTTTAGTTCATCTACGTTATGGGGTAGATCATCTAAAAAACTTTCTGCACAAAATGCTGAACTTTTCATTACATAATCTTTATGCCATTTCGGTGCATTTCTAAGTCTTTCACTTCTTCTTATGTTAGTGTTTTGTTCATCTTCATTAATCAAATCTTCTAACGCAGAATTATTCTCATTTCCAGCCAGTGATGTATTTTCTTCAATTATATCTTCCCTTATGGAATCCCAACTATTTTCCTGGTGAGAGAAATCTTGTATTGAACCTTCAATTTGTTCATTATTTCCAAGAGTTACATCATCATAAATAAAGTTTTGATTTTCTTGCTCAGTTTTTTTTAGTAACGTCGATTTCATTTTCACAAAAAATAACATTTCTTGCTACCGAAATTTTCCGACACTCAGAATCCCATAAACGATAACCATTAATAGCATAGCCAACAAATATAAATTTATTGCTTTTTGCATCCAATTTCTTCCTCTTCTCTTTCGGTATATGCATAAAAGCCACAGAACCAAACACTTTTAGTTTTGAAACATCTGGCTTTTTATTGTACCACATCTCATACGGCGTTTTAAAGTATTTTATTGCCACACTTGGACTACGATTTGTAAGATAAGTTGCTACATATAAAGCCTCACCCCACATTTCCTTCGAAACTCCACTATCAGAAATCATACACCTTACTTTTTCAACAAGAGTTCTATTCATTCGTTCACTGACACCATTTTATTCCGGCGTGTAACTAACCGTAGTTTCCATAATAATACCCTTTCTTTTGCAAAAATTCTTAAGTTCCATATTGACATATTCACCGCCATTATCACACCGAAAACGAGATATATTTTGATTGAAAAATGACGTAACCATTGCTTTATATTCGCAAAACTTTTCAAAAACCTCATCTTTTCGTTTAATTAAGTAAGTAAGATATCGTAAAATGTGTATAATCGTCAATAAAATTCACATAATATTTACAACTATCATAAGTCTCAGGTGAAATTGGCCCACACACATCACTATGAATAAGTTCTAAACAACGATTAGATCGAATATTATTATTTTGAGACGGTTTTCACGTTTGTTTTCCGAAAATACAATTTTCACAAATACCAGTTGTATTTATATTGTCACAATTAGATTCAATTCCAATAATCAGTTTATTTTTAATAAGTTTATTTAAATTTGTGAACCCCAAATGTCCATAACGTCTATGCCATAGCCATAATTCTTTCGGAGAATTACAACTTAAAAATACTTCCTTACTGTATTCATCTAAATACAAATCCATTTTATAAAGATTTCCATGCATTCTTCCGGTTACAATAATTCCAAAACCATTACGAATTGTGACCTTTCCATTCCAGAAAATAATCTTCATTTTATACGATTCAGCTCATCTCATAGAAAATAAATTCAGCTTTAATTCCGGTATGTATAAAACGTCTTGCATTGATAATTTGAGTTTCTTACCATTGACCATTAAAAAGACTTCAACATCACCTACGTATTTAGCTTCTAGGAAAACTCTTTCTTTAGCAACATCTATTTTAATAGGATTTTCAAGTTTTTTTAATGTTTTGAAATATTCCTTTTTATTAACCATGTGATCAGAAGCACCAGAGTCCAAATACAAGTTAATACCATAAAGTTCATTTTCTTCATTTTCTTTCAACGTTATTCCCAGCAGTAATAGCAATACCCTTTGTTGACATATCTTGAGAACC